>JACXGM010001064.1:0-59209 GCA_016801145.1 Umbra pygmaea | reverse complement strand
GACCACCTCTGCCTTTTGTGGTATTGGAATGTATCATAATTGCATGCAGTAGGGTATCGCCTTTTGCACACTTTTTGTTAGGACGTACCCAGTATTACATTTTAAGTGTTAATTCGCGCTGTTGTTTTGTGTGTTGACGTTTGTGATGCCCCGCTGAGCAATCAAAAATGAACAGAGGGCCTCCGGTCTGTTTTAGGTCCGTCATCTCCTAATTATCACACTTAAACCCAGGATGTTGCTAAAGCATGCTATTTGTTGACACCCAGATGTGAATATGCTATGTGTTGTCTTGTCCCAATGAACTTGAGGCTTGACCATTTGCTTGCCCCACTTTTGGTTCTGAGTTTTGTGACAGATTCTTATAACGACGTTCTTTGCTCATGTTCCACCCCACGTCACTTCATACGCTTGCTGCCGAGCAGACAACAGCCATGTGCCATTGGATTAGGACCCAATGCATGTTCATTTTTCACGTTCACACGGTGACACGCTGAGGTTGCTGACAGAAATATTTTCATTATCTGTGCAGTCAGGATGCACCCACATACTGAGCCATTTCGCAGGAGATGATGTCATACAATGACGTTGGACCCAGGGTATTAATTCTTTTGACATCATCAGGGTGAAATGATACACTAATAGTATCAACAATGTAAACAATTGAAATGTGCCCTATCCAGTTTATATGATTTTCTGAATCATTACCATGAACATATGTAATGACTATACAAGAATAAAGAAAAGCATGTTACACCAACAGAATGACTCACAAATGTAACCAAACATGCATTTGTGAGTAAACTGAACGTGGAATTTGTAGTTCCCAAGCCATTGCGCCACACTATAAAAAATAGAAATGTGCCCTATCCAGTTTATTTGATTTTCTGAATCATTACCATGAACAAATATAATTACTATACAAGAATAAAGAAAAGCAAGTTACACCAACAATTTGAGTCACAAATGTAACCAAACATGCATTTGTGACTAAATTGAATGTGGAATTTGTAGTTCCCAAGCTGTGGCGCCAAATAATTGTCCAATAAGAGATATTGAGATGTTTAGTCTCTCGACATTGACAACGCACAATGGTGCTCTTCTATCAGCAAGACTCACTGGCTCAGTGGTTAGGGAGGCAGACTTGTAGTTGGAAGGTTGTTGGTTTGATTCCCGACTGTGCCAAAGGTAATTGTATCTTTGGGCAAGGCACTTTACCCTAAGTTGCTCTGGGGGAAATGTCCCAGTATTTACTGAAAGTTGCTCTGGATAAGAGCATCAGCTAAATTAATTAAATGTAAGACTGTGTGATGTTTGAGCTTGGAATTTGATTTGATCAGGTGATTTTAATCACGTTACTGTTAACTCAACAAACAATCTTACGTTGGCAGTATGAAAAAATTAAAGTTGGTAGACCGAACAATTGTTCGTAAAGATGACAGCATTTTTGTAATTTGGAAAATGCCTAAAACTTCGTTGGGAAAACACAAAAATTTTAATGCACAAGGTTAACATGGAATTTTGCGTTTTTGCAAGCTTTTATTTTTTTACAGTGAACAGACATTCTTTTGTTTTGATTGTTAGAGCTGTTTCTAAAGATTTAAAGTATGTTTTTTCATCTAGACCAGTATGTGGGAGATGCCATGCTGCTGTTCTCTTCACGCCTGCTACTCTAGGTTACCCTACACCAGACATGGTGATACGATGGGTGGCCATGTGCTCTGACCGCATGTCATTGTACTGCAGCATTAAAATGAGGCGGACGCAGTGGGGATGTGACCTAATCGCCCCCTTAGGTCAGCTCTCTGTGCACTCTCTGAGTATTTGGAGCCCTCCTGTATTAGAGGAAAAGGGTATAGAATATAGCTGTCCCTGGCACAGAATGCCTTGCCACTCTACATAGCAGCCACCAGTCATAATTAGAAATGGTCCACAGTTACCTCACATTACTGATGTAGAGGTCAGCAGCATCACTATGGTGGAGCTGAGATGTAGAGTATGGGAGCTCAACGGAACGGGATAATGGCATCCTTGTCCTATTCAGGGTGTAGTCAGAATCCTATGAGGTCATTTGTTTATAGCAAGTCTTCTTTCTTATTTTATTGATACAGTAGGCAATGTTAGACTAATATTAGGCCCTGCAATTCTGTAAAAATATGTGAATGTGGTATGTTAAAATATCTATGTTGTTTACCACTTATTACCAGAGCTACATTGAACATTTTCCTTTGTAAGAGCTTATTATTAGCTATTTTCTACACCTCAAGTACATATGGTAGTTTATGTGCTGATGAACATCTCTAAACCCTCACAATGAGCTTGCATACTCACCCTAGTTAACATTAACAACACAACAATGTCATGTTTTGGACTGGTTTAAGCCAATTAGTAAAACATTAATATGTGTTAAAAAGTGTTCATTAATATGTTGATAGCGCCAATATTTTTATTCAAGACTTTTATTTTAGACTTTCCTCCTTATAGCCCCCAGTTCGTAGAGATGAGCCAGTCTGGTAAGGTCGACACTCCTCTTACACAATGACAATAAAACATCAGAAAATGTTAGCTATCTATTTACAGTATCTCCAATGAAAAATCCTCCCACAACTAAATGTAGTTGCTTAACCTGGCTGTGGAGTGCACTAAGAATTCAACCAAATTCAGTGTCAGCCCTGATGCTTGCCCAGCTGTTCTGTATCGGCACTTACAATCCTGCATGTTTCTCTTACAGGAGACAACAGTTGTGGAGTATTTTTAAAGACTAGGGTCAAACTTGCACATTCCATACATGCAAGGACCCAATCTGAGCTGTCAACTAACAAAACTGTGAACGTGCAATGAGTTCAGGTCAGGCAACATTTCTGAAATGACGCTGAAAATCTGAAATGTCTTGACTTATAAAGAACTTTTCAGATATCATTTTAAGTATCACAAGTCTATTTAGGTTATGGATCAGCTGGGTAACTAATAAGTGAACTGTGTATATGGATAAAGTATTTTACAAAAAACTCAATGTGGCTCAACACACCGTTCGCATTGAAATATGATTAGGTGTTCTTTCATCTCATTGCACTCACACATAATGTAGTAACATATTTGACATGTTAGGCTCCAATTGCAACCAACACATTCTTGCAGAAGCAACATTGTTTTTACATTGATAGTTGACTGGCAATTTACATTTTCACACGTTTACACTATAAAAATATATGTTTCACACAAATCTGGCAACAAATAATTTCTATCTGAATAAAACCATTGTAGTGTAAAGTGAAAAGATGGGCATTCTTATGTTATCACTAGACGTGTTGCAACTCCAGTGGAGCTGCTTCAGTGATAAAGCTGTTGTCATTAACCATGTACAAAATGCTGAGTTGGGTGTGGCCTTCTAAGCTCCTGGCCCTGCAGCACGCTTGTCCCCTGGCCGAGCTCAGCCAACTGTCTCTGACCTTCCAATTAGTTTCCTGCTATGTACCTGTCTCCCTAGCCTCTGCTTCCTACACAGCACATTCTTCAGTGTTAAATCAACACTGTCAGTGTGGACAAATACTGTATAAACACTAAACCAGTGTTAAGAAATAACAATGGGTAGTGTTAAACAATGTGGTTTAACACCACACAGTGTAATCACTTACCACTAATAACACTGGGTAGTGTTAAACAATTTGGTTTAACACTACTCAGTGTTATCACTTAACAATGGTTCAGTGTCTATACAGTATGTGTCCACACTGACAGTGTTAATTTAACACTGGGGAATTAGCTGTGTACTGGCGTGTCAATACAAATTATTTTTAAAAACTACAGCAACTGTGTACAAGAAGCAAAGTGATAGGGCCATCTGATTCGTTTGTGAAAGGACCTTGTTTCTAAATCCCCAAGCTGAAAGCTCTGTCTTTTTGTCCATGACAGTTAACCCTAATTACATTCACCCCAGTTTGTTGCTGCCAATACAAATTGTGTCTTACTCAACATGCATGGTTATATAATGGTAAAATAAAAAAACTAGGCTACACACAGTTATGTTTTGTATTTTCTCAAGTGTATTGAGGCATAGTCCCTTACGTGCAGCCTGTGTGGTTGTCTGTGCAGGGGGTGTGTTTATTTTTTGCAGTCAGAGACGATTTAAGACCTCCCCCGTTGCTGTCTCTGTTTGAGGTCAACCCATTGACTGGCAGGCACTGAGACAAAGTGTGAACCAGGCAGGAAGTTATATTTTAACCCCACAAAGGCCCCAAGGCCAGACAGATACTACTGCCTCTTCCTAGACAAGAGCCACACTACAGTAGAGTACCAAACCACAGGGGTAAAAGTAGATGACATTTCTTACCAAAATGGAACCGAAATTTGATTATTGTGATAGGAAAGCTCTTCTGTTAGATTGAAACAAGTTAAATAGCTAGTTCTTCTATACGACCCCTTCTGGACTTTTCCCAAGCCTTTGAATTGTAGATGTGAAAATAAGATGAAACCAGCTGTTACATATTAGCAGTCTGACATCTTTTCTTTTACCCAAGAGGCCCTTTGTGAAAATACTTCAAACTCTGTAATTCTACTTCGTCACACCCAAAGTACTCAACAGAAAGCTGTACTTTCTATACTCTCTTGAATCTCTGCAAACTCACCAGTTCTTTGTTGCAATGAAAAGCTAATAAAGAAAGCTCATACTTGATTAACGTGAAGCCTTATTGGTTTCATACTGTTTGTTAAGTAGGATTCTTGAAATGTAAATGCAGAATGTGCTTATTCTGTCTAGGTTCATTCATATCCATCAATCCCACCCTGATGCTTACGTACAACTATGTTGTCCAATAATTACAACACTGCCTATACATCAATAATGTCTACATCTACCATAGGGACTTGTGTTTCTTTACATAATGAATGTTTTGTGCTTAGCTGCTTCAACAAACCAGAGAAAGAATTACAAATGTAGGTTGGATGTCTAGTTTAGGTGGAGTTAATGTAATTACGATAAGCCTGGGAAGATTCTCAGACACATTTAATTTAACGCACCATAATTATGTGTAAACCATAATGAATTGGTATGCTCTGGTAAAGACCTAGCTTTCAGTTACTCTACATTGTTAAATAATTAATCTTTAGTACTGCTTTCCGTGCATATAGGGCCAAAAGAAACATGGGAGGGGAGTGAGAAACATGTATGACAGTACAATTGACGGCATAAAAGCACAGTTTGCAAGCATCATGACGGAAAGTTAATATCTTGAGCATGATAAATGATTGCCAAACGTATGCTTTTGTTAGAGAATGCCTTTCAATGTTTATATGTCTGCAATGTGTACACTATGGGCAGGTAATTATCTCTTTTGATTTAAATAGCATGTAGCCATGGATGTGAGGGTCTCCAGAGAGAGGCCATTGTTCCATGGAGAGGTTTTAGGAATTTCCTCAGTATGACCTAACTGTTCTGCCCTTATAGGAAATCAGGGGCAATAGTCCTTTCTTTTAAAGTCCTCACCACCATTGTTCTACAACATCTATATTAGGACAGTGAAGCAATTTAATGTGTTTTGCATCTTTGATCCAGCTTTTTAGATTTAGGAGAGAATGTGGCATATTAGGTCAGCAATGTAATATTTTCATATTAGTTTTACGGTTTATTCGTTTTACGGTTTATATATGAAAGCTTGTTATGTATCTAGAAGTATTCATAAGCATTTGGGCAAATCCAGTATAAACATATTTTCTATTTTGTTGCATAGAACCTGTGCAGAATGACTATATCAAATTTGTGACTTCGATGTTTTTGTGGAATGCGTTAACAGTTTGTTTTGGGTCTTGATTTTCCCAATGTGACTATGGTGAATACCATGATTATAGATAATAATGACTGAAAAAAATACTTTGCAAAGTCCATCCCTTGGCACTACAAGGCCAACTTCAAAGAAAAGCTGTTTCAAGCTCATAAGCGTTTTGCCCAACAGCGTGGGGACAAGGTCACTTGGGTGGAGATTGAACATCAATCTACTAAAATAAAGTACTGGTAAATTGAAATAAGATAAGAAAAAATATTGAATTAAGCAAAATAAAATGTAGTTGTAAAAAGCTATGCTGTGTAGTATGACACTTTCAGCAAACTGATGTGTTGCTATGAAATATTTACACAGATTTACCTCAGGACTGAACTAGACCAAGGCTTTTTCAGTTTGATGGGTCGTTGTGGTGCCGCTAGGGAGACAGGTTTATTTTCCTGCTGATGTCCCTTCCTCCTCTGCTCTGGTTGGACGACACCTGACACCAGCACAGGACTGATACACGTAAAAGCGGTTATTCATGGGTACATTCTCAGATACATTTTTTTTATGGCACAGACAACATGTGTGTAAACAGCTACATTTTCACTTCTCTCATACCACATTTTTTATATTCCTGGGCTTATTAGCTGATACACTTTTGTCTGCAGTAATAATATAAGAAAAAGTTTGAGCTCTGCATTTTTATATACATCTTCTGTAATAAGTTATGCTGAGGAACATAAACCTAGTTGTGTTCTACAGTAATCCTTACACCTTCATTCAGTGCAGATGGTGTATTTCTTTGTGATTTGCCGATGCACTTCTGTTGGGGTATCTTATGGCCCTGAACTGCACTAGACGCAGATCTATAGATGGAGACCATCCTTGTCAGCATCTTGCTTAGTATTTCTGCCGCATTGGCCTGGAGGACAGCTTGAACGCAGGACTAAATCTGTATGATATACATAAATGTACCCACCTTTTATCTGCCTAATTTGTGAATTAAAAACGTGATTATATTCATAGTGCAAAACTATTTGCATTTCTCAGTGTGTAATCTCTTAAATGTTAGTTGCTCCTATGTGTTTATCTGGATAGAATCTGCTGCTAAATAAGTAAAATGTCCAATGTAAACAAGCAACGTAATGTTTAGAGTGCCTTGCGAAAGTATTCGGCCCCCTTGAACTTTTCGACCTTTTGCCACATTTTAGGCTTCAAACATAAGTATATGAAACTGTAATTTTTTGTGAAGAATCAACAACAAGTGGGACACAATCATGAAGTGGAACGAAATTTATTGGATATTTCTAACTTTTTTAACAAATCAAAAACGGAAAAAATGGGCGTGCAAAATTTGTAGCGCCACCTTTTGCTGCGATTACAGCTGTAAGTCGCTTGGGTTATGTCTCTATCAGTTTTGCACATCGAGAGACTGACATTTTTGCGAATTCCTCCTTGCAAATCAGCTCGAGCTCAGTGAGGTTGGATGGAGAGCGTTTGTGAACAGCAGTTTTCAGTTCTTTCCACAGATTCCTCGATTGGATTCAGGTCTGGACTTTGACTTGGCCATTCTAACACCTGGATATGTTTATTTGTGAACCATTCCATTGTAGATTTTGCTTTATGTTTTGGATCATTGTCTTGTTGGAAGACAAATCTCTGTCCCAGTCTCAGGTCTTTTAGAGACTCCATCAGATTTTCTTCCAGAATGGTCCTGTATTTGGCTCCATCCCTCTTCCCATCAATTTTAGCCATCTTCCCTGTCCCTGCTGAAGAGAAGCGGGCCCAAACCATGATGCTGCCACCACCATGTTTGACAGTGGGGATGGTGTGTTCAGGGTGATGAGCTCTGTTGCTTTTACGCCAAACATAACGTTTTGCATTGTTGCTAAAAAGTTTGATTTTGGTTACATATGACCAGAGCACCTTCTTCCACATGTTTGGTGTGTCTACCAGGTGGCTTGTGGCAAACTTTAAACAACACTTTTTATGGATATCTTTCAGAAATGGCTTTCTTACTTCTTCTGACTGAATGTTGTCCTATGGACAGACTCGCCCACCTCAGCTGTAGATCTCTGCAGTTCATCCAGAGTGATCATGGGCCTCTTGGCTGCATCTCTGATCAGTCTTCTCCTTGTATGAGCTGAAAGTTTAGAGGGACGGCCGGGTCTTGGTAGATTTGCAGTTGTCTGATACTCCTTCCATTTCAATATTATTGCTTGCACAGTGCTCCTTGGGATGTTTAAAACTTGGGAAATCTTTCTGTATCCAAATCCGGCTTTAAACTTCTCCACAACAGTATCTCGGACCTGCCTGGTGTGTTCCTTGTTCTTCATGATGCTCTCTGTGCTTTCAACGGACCTCTGAGACTATCACAGAGCAGGTGCATTTATACGGAGACTTGATTACACACAGGTGGATTCTATATATCATCATTAGTCATTTAGGTCAACATTGGATCATTCAGAGATCCTCACTGAACTTCTGGAGAGAGTTTGCTGCACTGAAAGTAAAGGGGCTGCATAATTTTGCTCGCCCGATTTGTCAGTTTTTTATTTGTTAAAGAAGTTTGAAATATCCAATAAATTTCGTTCCACTTCATGATTGTGTCCCACTTGTTGTTGCTTCTTCACAAAAAACTACAATTTTATATCTTTATGTTTAAATCCTGAAATGTGGCAAAAGGTCGAAATGTTCAAGGAGGCCGAATACTTTCGCAAGGCACTGTACAACTTCTTTGAAGCAGTATGTTAAAATACTGAATGGATCTGCAACTAATTTACAGACATTCCACCTGCTGTGGAGAAGTATTTGTGTTACCACAGGCCGGATATCACCTGAAAAGGCAGATCTGAAATGATTTAGAAATTATCACAAAGCTTCTGTAAACTCTGTTGGCCACAGCTGTAGTTGGCCTGCCGACTACAGCTGTGGGCAACAGAGTTTACAACAGATTTGTGGTCATCGCTAAATAATCTTGGCACTTGGCCAGCTGGATGCAGTTGAGAAAGACGACGGGAGAATGAAGGTGGCCTCTTCTCTTCCTCTCAGCTACCCTCTGTCTGCTAGCTGTAGGGCCACATGGCATAATGGGACCTCAGATGGGGGAGAAAGTGGGACATTCTCTCAAAGGGAGAAGCGCCCAATCTGATTGTCCCTTCAGCTACATGAATAGTAGCCCTTTGATAGGGATTTGTTTTGTGTCTGCCACTAAATGTTTGAGGCAGAGAATTGAATAATTTATCTTTCTGCCTTTTTAGGTTCTCATGATGGCACAAAAAGGGTGTCTGCACTTCTTTCCCCAAATACTTTCTACTTTCTGAAAACTCTGCATTTCTCTGGTGTTTACAGTATACACCAGTAGTAACATTATACCTTCCAGTTGTATTATTGTACTGTACAAAGACATATTGAATAGATTACAATACACACATGCATGTTTTAAAATATAATTGTTCAACCTTTATACTTTTTGGAACTGGAAATCAAGGAATGTCTCTTTAAATGTCTACATACTGTACTTCATACAGCAGTATGTCAGTAGTTTAGTAGGGGGTCTCCAGGGCTCCATGATTGTTAAGCTTATTTTAAAGACTTCATATGTAATGATCTGTAGATATAGTCTGTTGGGCAAGAAACACAGGTTAAAAGTACCCTAAGACATTAGAAAGAGTATGTTGAAGCTATTCAGGCCAATTGGTACTCCCCTGCTGACTCGATTCTCAAATGTAGTTCAGGATTATGTGTAGGTAAAGTATGGTTACGATAAAGCATGGGTTCCAACACAGAACAATAGTACATTTTTGACAAAAACAGCAGCTGATACCAGGTGTTCATTGTAAATTATAGTCAGTTTCTCAACTGACTTGAGTGATTAAATAACAGTGAATTAACATAAATCCCCCAAAAGATGTCCTTCCCCATTTTCATTATTAATGGCTAGCATGTTAATGCTAGCTACTACCTTAAATTAACATTTAATACCAGTATTTGGTGAAGGTACATGTCTATGACATTACCAGCAGTGTTTCTTTGTGTCAGGCACATTGTCTTTGAATCCATCAGCTTCCAATAGCAGCAGCCATGAAACTGCCAGTCCAGGAAATGGAAAGATGAAAAAAGATGTCAAGGACATTTCATGTGTGGCCATTTCCTTTTGTCCCCTTACACTTGAGGCCGGATTGGTGGTGTGAGCCTAAATGCAGTATCTGGGCAGAGGTGACAAGAGGAGGCTCTGACATGATTTCTCTGCAGAGTACTAAAGGGCCAGAGGTTAAAAGCTGGGATTGGATTTGCCTCTTTTTTTCTTCATCACACAGGCACTTACTGAGAGTGGTTATGATGACCCCTTAGGAAGACACAACAGTGTCATTATAAAAATGGAACAGATGAAGAGCTTGTGGATGTACTCAAGCAGCTAAATGTAATATGAACCAGTTTTTAGCTATACTTCAGAATTGGTCATTTTTCACTTTATATATTTGAAGATAACCATTAGATGACAAACGTCAACTCTGCCTTTGCCTGTGTAGAATACCACATTTTCAATTTTGCTAATGTGCAACATTATTCATTTGACAGCCAGTTTTAAATTCTTGTTTTAGCTGCTAATTTCTGGTGTCTAAAACCTCTATTGTACAGTCAGAATAGTCTTGTTCTGCTGTATAATCCCAGTCTGACATCTGTACCGAGGGGCTTGAAAACGCAGAGCCGTCTGGGGAAAACAGAGGAATGTGATGAGGACAGGAAGTTAAAAGCTCCTGCAGAGAGGAGAAAAAAGTCCAGGCACCAAAATAAAATAACAGGGCTCTGCTCCAGCACAGATGTGGTCATTCAAGCAGCGTAGTTTCACAATACACCAATGATGTGTAAGGATAGCTTACATGCTCTATTGGGCAAGAAACTGGTGAAATATAAATGATATTTTTTGCGTAAAGTGAAGTAGGTCGTATTTTACCTTTCGTTGCAGCAGAACATGTGCACCAGTGGCAGTGAATTGGACCAAAGGACCACACATGCACTCCAAAACCATGATTTTAGAATTCTTTTTTTTACATTTGGTCATTTGCAGAAATCCTGTGTAAATATACTCCACCTTGTACAATATCCAAATCTGTCTGTCAGACGCTTGTGGAATGGCCACTGACATCCTTCACTTCCTGTCAGAATGTGTGTAGAACATCAGAATGAGGAAGCAGGTCCACCATGTTGGGATGTACGGAGGGAAACAGCACACTGAATATCAATGGCCTTGTCTCACAGCTAGCTCAATGTTTATGTTTTCAGCTGATTGTTAGGAGAAAACAGTACTTTGTTATAAGGATTGTGTTTTGCCTACTAGAGTTTAGAGGCCCTGTTTATCAATGGTGTGTGCACACAAAACAATACACTGGCTGTGTTCACTTTTCCTAAAGTAAATAACTATATATTTATTTATTTATTTTAGGTAGAGCTGATGCGGTTGGTACTTAGCACTAGTTTTCAGTTTTTTGGGAATAGTTTGACTACACTATTGCTACACCAGTCTGCGATACAGTAGGGTATGATTGGATACTGCTATTTAATTTCACAGCATATTCACAGGCAAGAGATGAAAACACAACTATCTATCAATTACCAATATGTTTTATTGATTTATTTAACCAGGTAAGTATTTAAAAAAATGTAACTGTTGATCAATATATATGCAACACATGACAAAATTTGACTTTCTTTTAAAAGAACATAGTGAAGAGATCTGAAAAAAGCTAATGAGAAATTTTGTCTCAAATAAATTTGATTGAAGGCAGTTTTCCAGACAATGGTATAATACTTTTTCTCATGCATAGTAATATAGTATAGCTCTAGTTATAGAATAGAAACAATCACAGAGTTCTATGCAAACGTTTTGGCACCCCTAGACATTTAATGTTACAATTTATCTTTCTTCTGTGAAAAGAAGTTGACCTGACATGGCACCCTTCTGCACATTTATGTAGAATTACTATTTAATAGCATTTTCCATACATTAAAAATATTAAACAGAGTGAAAATGGTGTGAAAAGGAAGTATGGGTTACAACTGTCACAGGTATAATGGCTTCCAAATGTTTTCTGTAGCCAGCGATGTATGTCTTCTTGACTTCTTGAAATTCAAAAACTCTTCCAGAACACTTCCAGCACAGAAAGTTTAGTAGATCTCCTTGTAAACAATACATGTTTGAGATCTCCCCAAAGATTTTCAATAATATCCAAGTCTGCGACGACCATTTCAAATGATTTATCCTTCTTGTAAATATTTCATGGTGGATTTTGTACTATTTTTTAAATCATTGTCTTGCTAAATATCTAACCTCTTGTCAGCTTCAGTGTCTTGACTGATTGTTGGACATTAGCTTGTAAAATTTGTTGATATTTAGTTGAAACCATGCATTCTGGTCTTTGTTTTGACAAAGTACAAAATCAATGTCTTTGCTGCCTCTGTTTTAAAACTGCCATACCAAGCATTGAGGCAGTCATCGAGTCAATACGCTCAATGGTGCAGCTGTGTAACTGTCTTGAGAATCTGAGGGCCCAAGCCAAAATCTTTTCAGCCTCCTAAGGGGAAAGATGTGCTTATATGCTTGCTTTCAGCCCTGTTGATGCGGATTGGGGTGTGCTCCCTCTGTTTCGTGTACTCCACCACCAGCTCCTTCGTTTCGATGACGATGAAGGAGAGGCTGTTCTCCTGACTCCGAATTCCTGGATCTGAACCATTCCCTATAGGAATTTTATCATCAGCATTATTATCAGCAAATCAACTCAAAG
This sequence comes from Umbra pygmaea, assembly GCA_016801145.1. Taxonomy (NCBI): domain Eukaryota; kingdom Metazoa; phylum Chordata; class Actinopteri; order Esociformes; family Umbridae; genus Umbra; species Umbra pygmaea. Next base: position 46,668 of record JACXGM010001064.1, on the reverse strand, counting down.
GCACAGTGATGTAGATGTGTAAAAAGAGGATGCCCATTCCTGACAAGTCTCTTCTGTAGCTTCTGTCCCCAAGCCAGAAGGCTATTAAACCAAACTGCCAAATAATGTACCTACTGGCTACCTGGTCTAACTGCACAAACACACACATGCACAATATTTGAGTATTCGAGTAGCCAAACGTGGATGGATTGAATGAAGTAACCTAATCACATTAAGACAGTGTGACTGGTGCCAGAGTGTGGTGTAGCAGCAGGGGTTCAAGCCCTGGATCAGACTGTCTGACTGTCTGTGCCCTTCCTCTCTGTTTCCCACCGGTCTCTGTAGCCTCGGCTTGTTATCGTCAAATTATAAATATAATACAATTTACATTTGAGTCACTTAGCAGAAACGTATCTAGAGCAACTTACCTTAAGTACAGGGCTGGCTCCCCAGGGTCCCTGTTCTTACACATATGGCCCACTCAGGAATCGAACCGTAAACTTCCAAGTCTGACTCCCTAACCACTGAGCCACCTGATACCCTATAATTACAAAACCCCCAAACATATCAGATTGTAACTGGTGGCACACATAAACAATAATACATTTCCAATGTTGCTGCTTTATTGGAGCGTAAGTTCTAAAAATAACAATGTTTTAAGGAATAGCAATTTGGATCAGAAAGGAGTGATGAAGCTTTTTTAACTTCCCTTAATATTCTAATTAGCTAGAACATATAAAAGAACATAAGTAAATCATTATCTAGATTTGTATGTAGTAAAAAAACAAATGACAAAGGGGTCATGGTCGCCCCCTCCTGGAGACCCTGTGGTGGCGCATCTGCCACCTCACCTCCCCTTTAAGTGTTCTGTGTCAGGTTTGTGTTCCGGACATCTCATGAAATTATCCACCAATAGATCACAGCCATTGAACTGTTACTAACATCAGCTGCAGCCAGTTAGTCATTAACGTTTGTAATTTTTTTCACTGTCGTTCATTATTTCATGTGGTATGTCTAAAATTTACGTTTGTTGTGTTGAGGAGAGTTGGCCGACTGCCAGTTAGATTTTTGACTCCACATACTGTGGTCGTTTTGCTTTATACATGTTTTTAATTAAAAGTATTGTTGCTTAAATCTTTGCATCTTTTTCCGATCCTACCTCCACTTGACATCGTCACACACTATCCTTTGTCACTAAATACATATAAATACACATGAATACCACATACAAAGAAAACCTTTATAAAATGTATTTAAGCACATAGTTGGATTTGTGAAATGACATTATTTTACCATAATAGTATGTTAACACAACATAAAAAATGTTACCTGTAATCAGTCATGTTAGTAAATTACTTACATTTATATTATGCTCAATGTTATTGTCAATGATCAAATCAATGTTAACGACACTTACCAGTAGTTTTTGTTTAACTTATATTATCGAAAGGGCTTTGTGTGTTTTTCAGGAATATTTAAAAGACAAATAATTTCGACCAGATATCCAAATTAACTTGCACTAAACATTCAAAAAATGTCTGGATTGACATTTTTCATCTGCTTGAACAATTTAATGAAATTTCATGAAGTATTTTATGTAGCCAGTTCAAACTACTCTGACAATAAAATGAACCTCAGACACATCCCTTAAATTGCACTGCACTTCAACACATTTCCCACTAGAGCAATCATTTTACACCTCAAGTGCTGATTTAGATTTTCATTGTCCTCTCTTAAAGGGGAATTCTGCAACAGTAAAAAGCAAACCCCCATAACTGTTTTTGTAAACAGGTGAGAAATTGGGCTGGGGAAATGTAATCACTCAAAGACAGGACTGTACATCCCTTGTATAAAAATGTGTTTTAAACACGTTTTGAGGTTACCCAGTGTCTGCTACGTACATTACATTTGTTCCAAAAATTACGTGAAACGTTCATGACAACAGAACTAAGAATTAAGAATGATATTCATATCTTGAATTTAAAAGTAGAAATATGTAGCAAATGCAGATTGTCCCTTTAAAATACAACTCAAGGTTATGTTTTTAGGATAGGGGTATGGGGGTGTGTGTGGAGAGGATGGGCTCTATCCACAGGTGGTCCGTAATTCCACACAGTAATTACCAAGTAAAGTGCATTGTGGGGAGTCAGACCACTCACCCACTTTGTAGTGGCGAGAAAAAAGAGAGAGCGATGTGGAAATCGGACAGACAACGTAATGTCCTGTTGAGAGACCATCCCCAGACACATAGAAACCTAGAGGAAGCACTATTATTGCACACTGTCAAAGGGCCTTTTCACCAGTGCTATTAAGTGAAGCTAATGAAAGTGGTGGCAAATGGACAAATACACAATCTTTAATTTAATTCAAATGCCATTGTGTTTAAAAGCCAGGTGCATTAGCCATTTTCCTATAAATGAAGAGTTGATAGATAGCCACGAGTTTCAAATTAAATGTTAAAATGGTCTTATTCTTCAGAGTGCATTATTAGAGGATAACTGAATGATCAGACCTAAGATCCCAGTCACACAATTTCTGTGAATTACTGAGAAATATGGTGTAATAATATGCTAATATTGTAAATATTAAATCAGATGATTTAGAGCTGTTTGTTGTTGGTTGCTGTTTTACTACCTACGCTAACTACTTTGATCTATGTTACATTATTTGTTCTTCCTCAGATGCAATGGCAAATCCCTCTCCAGCAAAGAGTATGGGTGACCCAGGAATCACACCACTGTCCCCTTCACACATTCAGGTAAAACTACACATCGGGCTGTGGGTACAAACAACAGAATTCCTTACAACTTCACATAGCTACTAGCCACCAATGTGGCCATTTTAAATAAACCACACATCTCTGTAAAATGTCTGTTTGTTTTCATTCCTCCCCACCTCAGCAAAATGACACAGACCCGAATGCCCACACGGGGCCGTCCTTCATAGTGGTGGTGGCTATTGACTTTGGCACCACTTCCAGTGGCTATGCTTACGCCTTCACCAAGGAGCCAGAATGCATTCACACCATGAGGTGAGTCAAGCCAAAACTGCAATGTAGTCCTCGAGAGCTGTTGAAGAAAGAGTGTTTGTCCCCATTTACATCTTGTGTTTAAAGAAATGCAAACTCAATCAGCATTTGCCAGAGATGAGAATGTCAGCAGATTTGCTTGACCAATTTGTCCCATCAACATTATAGCGCAGTCTCTCTCATTCAGACTTTACCAAATAAATTAATTTTAAATATTATAACATTGTACCTCAGGTGTTTTAATACAGATCTGTAGAATACGTAGACCTAGTCATTTTATACTGATTATGAACTTAAAAAAGGTCCTTGACAAAAGTAAATATGGTGTGCTTGCTAGTGTTGGTGATTTTATGGTAGTAGGAGTATTAGTGGGCAATGCATTCTCATGGCGGAATGTGGGAAACCGTACTTAATGGAAATTTCACCGCATTACAAGACAGACTCACAAAATGGTTCAAATGTGAACTTTTGTACGTATTGAATCACCGTTCTACCGGAAAATTTCAAGAATAGACCAATCGGTTACAATTTAATGTACTTGGGGAACGTTTAGTTCAGGCATAACATGCTAGGTTAGTGAGGTTAAGGTAAGGGTAACCTTAGGGTAAACTGACTATTTTTACATTTTGTAACTGTACAAGGCTTCCCTGACTCTGAAAACGTACACATGTTTTTTGGAATTATTTAATATTTTTAACTTTAATTCATGCATAGTTTTTTAGGGATAAGAACAATAATCCTACCCTTTTGGCCTGGACTTTGATGTAATAGACTCAACCATAGTCTATGTATTGTAAACTTGCTTTTAATCAAAGATAAAACCTTAGCGCTACATTTCTTCAGGAATGTCTACAAAGCAAATATTAAATGTAAAAGGCACAGATGTACCTTGGTTTCCTTAACTTATAATGATGTATATCATACCCACTCATTGTATATTGCCTAAACCAGTTGCACACACAATACAGCCAGAGTGCACACATTTGAATAGCAGTTGTAATAGGAATTCAAAATGCCTTTTATTTAATGATAGGGAATTGTTTGTAAAGGAACCATGGGGTCAGTGTAGGGGATGTCATCCTTTACAAGCTGTACATGTGGTCAGTGTTGGGGATTGTCATCCTTTACAAGCTATACATGGGGTCAGTGTAGGGGATGTCATCCTTTACAAGCTGTACATGTGGTCAGTGTTGGGGATTGTCATCCTTTACAAGCTATACATGGGGTCAGTGTAGGGGATGTCATCCTTTACAAGCTGTACATGTGGTCAGTGTTGGGGACCGTCATCCTTTACCAGCTGTACATGATTATCAGTGTTGGATGTCATCCTTTACAAGCTGTACATGGGAATCGGTGTTGGATGTCATCCTTTAAAAGCTGTACATGAGTATATGTGTTGGATGTCATCCTTTACAAGCTGTACATGGGTATCAGTGTTGGATGTCATTCTTTACAAGCTGTACATGAGTATATGTGTTGGATGTCATCCTTTACAAGCTGTACATGAGTATATGTGTTGGATGTCATCCTTTACAAGCTGTACATGAGTATATGTGTTGGATGTCATCCTTTACAAGCTGTACATGAGTATATGTGTTGGATGTCATCCTTTACAAGCTGTACATGAGTATATGTGTTGGATGTCATCCTTTACAAGCTGTACATGGGTATCAGTGTTGGATGTCATTCTTTACAAGCTGTACCTGGGTATTAGTGTTGGATGTCATCCTTTACAAGCTGTGTTGGATGTCATATTTTACACGCTGTACATGGAGGTTGGTGATTGATTCATTGGGAGTTGAACTTGGGTCAGGCTGTTCTTTTCTGTATTAGTCCTCCTGAAGATGTTCTGACAGGTGTTTACAGAGAGATAGGTAGGCTGCGATCTATCATGCTACTTCCCCAAAGTATAGCTCCACAAATTCATTGTCATCAAATGGAGATGTTTAGAGGTTTCTAACAGGATAACAATGACAGTCTTTAAAAGTGATAAGTAACAGATTTTGCTGCCTTTAGCTCCACTTCTATGCAGTCATTATGTCATGGCTCTACTAAGGGGCGCGGACAGGAATTTTGGGCCCCATGACAAAAGAATGTGCAGCTGTTGTCCCCATATCTATTTTTTGGGGCCCCTGTCAGTCATGGGCCCTTGGAATTGTCATAACTTCCCCCCCCTATAAGGCGCCCCTGGCTCTACTCACCGTAATGGTCCAGGTAGCATTGGGAGGAGGAGCTTGCTTTGTCGAGCTGAGGTCTAGGGCCCGCCCACTCCATAGGACACCTGGCCACTTGCCGTCATTTGACATGCTGTCAAAGCTAAAACGTTAGCCTCCCCTCAGCCAACACAGGAGTCTGGACACTAACTAGTTAGTCAATAGGACTCAAGCAAAATACTTTTTGCAAGGTTTGGTTACAGTATTATTTGTATTTTTAATTTAATTTTGTTTATAGAGGAAAGACAAGTGAGTAAATCAGTTCATATTTCACAGCATCCACATTGTTTAATCTGACCCTTCTACCATTGTCTGTGTTCCATTAACCTCATTACTGCAATGTATTTGGTGATGCCACACAGACCGAGACTGAGAGAAGCATCCTTCGGGCGAATTCCCTACTCTCATGGGTCATTAGCTCCAGCCATCAGATAACAGTTGAGAAATATATTTATACTAGTGCTAGCAGACCTTGCACTAAAACCACTTGATTATTTACTTTGGATTGAACCATCTGCTCTCAAAATCCTTACATAAACAAAGGCTTCTCTGGATAAGCCTTTAGAATGGATGTGTAAATCCTGCCCATACCTCAAAGGAAATCTTTTCTGGCACTGGAACATTTGAGTTCTTGTATGATAAAGGTGCTAGCTTAAAACTCTTGTTTGAATAGAGGAGGAATGCAGTGGTGTATTGAGAGTGAGAATATACCATTTTCTTCTTTATAACCGAGGCATTAGCATTCATCCCCTGTCCTGATTGCCTCTGGCCATCACAATAGAACAGGAATCCAGTTGCATCGGTAAACACTGAAACCAAAGACAACCTGAGGCCAGAACAGCTATTCAGAAATGGCTGCCAGTTACTCAAGTTCCTCAAAAACTGTCTAGCAATGGTCAGTTGAGAGAGAAGCTTTCGTAATATCTACTGTATGTGCACTACGGCTTTAAGAAAGTGATGTCAGAAATATGTACAGTATATAACCTTACCTGGCCTCCCACTGCCGGTCTTACAAACTGAATCCCCAGTGAAGAGAGATGCATAATTTACATCTCTCTCCTCTTTTAAGTGAGCTGTTAGTGCGGTGAGGCAAACTCTAGTCCACAACCTCACGGGATAAAATAGACCAGCTATGGTTTCTATTTTCTCTTTGACATGTTCTTAAATGTGGATTAGTGTAGATTTGCATTAACAAAAACAATAATAAAATTCCTAAATCACATCCATGTTCGGGGGTCCGCAGGTGTAGCAGGTAGGGCTATAAAAAATTATATCCCGATATAAAATAGATATTTTTTCAATACGATATGCCTGATGATATATTAAAATATATATAGGACCTGCTGTGACTTGATTAAATCAAAGTGTATAGTCTGCTGTATAAACAAATAAAAACAATACATACAAATACTCCTCATTTGTTGGATGTTTCTTTGTTTCAGAACAAAACCAGCTGTTATCACGATATGTCGATATGGAATATTCTTCTCGATATTATTTTCAAAAACTCGATAACGATAAATATTGAATTATCGCCCAGCCCTAGTAGCAGGTTAAGTCGCTGGATTGCAGGACAATCTATGTGATAGTCAGTGGTTTGAGCCTGACTATGGGTTCTCTTACTTTCCCCAGACCTCATGCACTAGGCAGCGGAAATACGCATAGTGCTGCTCGGGTTTTGGGTTAGATAAGTCAGATTATCTATTCTGCCACGTCGCTTTTGAGAAAGTCCTTGTATGCAGATCGGGCGCCTGTGGGTTCAATCATGTAAGTATATTTGGTGAATATAATCATCCTGTGCATTATCTGACTAAAGGCTTTCATGTTGGAGGAGCAGTGCAAGAATAATTGGAGGCTGGGCGACATGCGGTTGGATGAACCATGTGCGCGTCCTTCGCCATCCCACAAACCTCTCTAAGGAGTTGCGAAGCTGCCGACAAGGCAGGTTTAGTAATAATTGGGAGGGGAAGAATATGGGGGAATATTTAATAAGATTATAAATATTGTAAAAATAAATAATTTGAAAGTCAGAAAATAGGCCACAGTCCTGGATTGTTGTCTCAATCATGATTTCATAATGCAATTTTTTTACATAAGCAGTTGAGTGCTTATAAAGTTTCCAAAAACATTCAAACACAGATTAAGAAATAAAATGTTGAATCTCTTCAAATTAACATATTCATTAGAATAATAAAAAAAGCATAGATCATTAAAAAAAGATTAGCGCGTTATTAGGTTAATTTAACACTATGATGTTATTTGAAGTCGAGGAAAGTTATTGTGTCTTTACAATGTGGAGCCGTATTCCTAGAGGGCTCTGGTCAAACCATCCAGCATGATGTGGTAGTGTGGCTTGACCATCAAAATGAAGCACAGTTGAACTGTTTGAATAACGTGGCTTATGTACTGATTAGCTGAGATGACTCTGCATCCTAGCTTCCAGTGATTTCCCTTAACTCTTTAAAATTACTTACTCACAGCAGTCTGCTGCTCACTTAGACTCATCATCTCACAAGGGCACATCTGCAAATTCAAGCTCATCTCCAAGGGAACCAAGCTAAATATAGTTAGCCTTCTTTGCATAGAACTACTTTAGCTCAATTACCATAGGTCAAGTTCAGAAAGCCAATAATGACTGTCAGTGGAGGGCTTCTGAGGGAACAACGCTTTACAATTGACCTTATACGTGTCAGCAGAAATGTTTGTTCACGTTGGAATATAGTTTCAAATTTAAACTGTAGTTTCAAGTTTATTTGTCACATGTACACAACACCGCAGGTGTTATTGCATGTACAGTGAAAATCTTGCCCCGATTCCAACTCCAACAATGCAGTAAAAGTATTAATAACAAAAACTGAAAGCTGTGCAAAATAGAAAGTAGAGACCATCTCTATCAATAACAACATAATATAAGAGGACTAGAGATTAATCCTAATCAGAGGCATCGCTGGTGGTCGCGATCACCTGGCAACACTGTGTGGTGTCGGGAGCACGAGCTCTTTGGTTTTCTCTACAGAATAATAGCACTCGTAATTCATTGCAATGATCATAGTTAATTCCTTGCATAGATAGTTAGTGAGTCCATGTTCATGTGTTGCTAAAACTAGTCTATTGTTGGATAGACAAACAGATTTCTAGTGAATGTTTTAGAAATGCAATTGGGTTTTCACATGAAACACGGACAATATATTCAATCAATATGCAAAGACATCCTCTTATTGTTTCTTTACACACCGTACAATTGCATTTGGTTACAATTCACTAGCTTTGTAGTGACTTCACAATGATTATTGCGCTATTGTTCTGAAGAGAGAACTGGGGAGTTTGTGTTTGCCGGTATTGTGTGGTTTCGCCAGTCGAATGCGCCGACCCCACCGCCAGCGATGACTTTGAGGCTAATATCAAGTTTAAGTTCAATTTATTTATATAGCACGTTTACAGCAGCCACTAGGCTGACCAAAGGGCTTTACAGAACTGTTGAATCTAAAAAGGGAAAGTAATAAAAACACACAATAACACAATATAAAAACACACAATATACACTCATCAGCCATAACATTATGACCACCTGCCTAATATTGTGTAGGTCCCCCTTTTGCCACCAAAACAGCAGCCCCTTACGCAACAAACTGCGATGCACTGGGTTCTGACACCTTTCTATCAGAACCAGCATTACCTTTTTAATCAATTTGAACTACAGAAGCTCGTCTGTTGTACTGGCCCACACGGGCCAGCCTTCGCTCCCCACATGCATCAATGAGCCTTGACCGCTTATGACCCGGTTGCAGTTTTACTGCTTTTCCGTTATTGGACGACTTTTGATAGGTACTGACTTCTGCAGATCGGGAACACCCCACAACAGCTGCAGTTTTAGAAATGCTCTGAACCAGTCGTCTAGCCATTACAATTTGGCCCTTGTCGAAGACGCTCAAATCCTTACGTTGGGCCATTTTTCCTGCTTCCTCATTTTCGCCTCAAAGTTAGAAGCAGGATAAATTACCATATAGTCCAGCAGAAGCTTGCAGGCTATCAAAGGACATGGATGCATACAGTCAAGAAGATAGAGAGTCCATGAAAAGCATCAGAACAAAATATTTCAGCAACGTTTTGATGGATTGGAAATACTTCCTACTAATGGTCTTTGTCTCTGCAAGACGCAAGATTCAGAATGTTTCAGATTTCTCCTGGCACGGCTATGAGAAGAGTTACAACTTTCAGAGACGTTGCTCACGTCACATCTACGTCATCATGCTCAGCTTGAGGCTGCGCAGTACGTTTGGCTACCACCAGAAAAGTGCTTCTTATTGGTCTCTGTAGAAATGAATGGCGTGGCTCGGTCTATTCTGTATACTGTCATTGGTTGCACTACAGTGTTGAAGGCAGAGCTATAGTCAATGAACAGCATCCTCAAAAATAATACATACATGCTTACATAAATGTCTGACTAATTTAGCCATAATGTGCAAATTGACATGAATAAAGAAAAACATAGGCAACTTTTTGGGGTTTTATTGCTAGAAGTTCCAAACATATTGTTTGTTAATGCTACTTTGAAGACTGAGGTTGTAATTCAATTCAATTTGGCTAATTTTTCTTTATCCATATTTTATTCCATAGCTATTGAATTATTATCCACACTTCTATGTAAAATAATGGAATAATTTGTGATCAACTTGTAGCCCATTTAGTCCTGTAAAAAACAAACACGAGAATGGTCCACCACAGTGACAATTTCAACAGACTAGCCTACAACCAAATATGAGAATCTCCCCATAAAAAGTTACACAATGCAGAATATGCTGTCCAGAATGTTGCACATTTCTTTTTTATATTATTTAACCAAGTGTGCACATTGAGAATAATTTCTCATTTGAAACGATGACCTGGCCAAGAAGTGAAAAGGTGCAAGAAGGCATAAAGTAACATGAATTATTACACATGCATAAAAAGCATACAGGGTGCAGATATTCAGAGTAAACGATAGAAGTATATGTATAGTTAGTGCAAGTGATTTCTGAATTATGGGGTTATATCAATTGGTATGAAAGTGACATGGCAATAACAATGGAAAATTTAACACCTGAGTGAAACTGCAAATGACATACAATAAATAAGGCATTCTGCGGATGAGTGCATACAACTGCACCATCTAGGGCATATGTAAGCATGCACAGTTGTACAAATTGTCTCTTCAACTGCGTTGCTTAATGCTTAACATGTTTTGCCATCATTGCCAGACGCTGGGAGGGCGGCGACCCCGGAGTGTCCAATCAGAAGACTCCTACCACCATCCTTTTGACTCCGGACAGGAAGTTCCATAGTTTTGGTTACGCAGCACGTGACTTTTATCATGACCTAGACCCTACTGAGTCCAAACACTGGCTCTACTTGGAGAAGTTCAAAATGAAACTCCACACTACTGCGGTAAGCGCGCACACGCTGACGCACACGCTGACGCACACACACATTTGTTTTTCTATTTTCGTTTGGACTTGAGATGTAATCCTGACATAAAAATCCATGTTCCCTATTTCCTAACCTTAAACCTAACCCTAAACATTACCATAATCATACCCTAAACCTAACTTAATAGTTAATACCTAAACCTAATATTAACCCCTTAATTCTAACATTATGCCCAATAGTACGTTTTTCCCTAAACCTAACCCATGAGCCATAAATTGCAATTCCCCTGATGGGGACCTGGAAAATGTCCCCATCAGGGACAATTTGTCAGGCTTTTGTATAGATGTGGTCCCATCAGGGACACACAACTACACATAAACATGACCCCACACACAAACAAGAGTTATGTACAGCTATCCTCATGGGAACCAGAAAACAAAAACATCCATGTTACACATCCTTAACCCCAACCCTTACCTTAACCTAAACTTCAATAACCTTATATTTATATTTATTTAAAATTTGCATCCCTTAATGCCTAAACCTTAATTAAACCTATATTCTAAACCTAAACCTAATTGTAAGTTTGACCATGAATTAAGGCAGTAATTGTCCTTACAGAGAACAGGCAAAAGGTCCTAATATGATCAGATTCATCTTTTACTATCCTTGTGAGGACTTCTGGTCCTAAAACTACATACACACATCACTTATTATCTGGTGTCTGTCCTTGTGGAAGCGGACCAGCTTTGCTGCCATGAAGCTGCCGCTGCTTCGCCCTTGAAGCTCTATATTCTGTGCCAAGTAGGCAACCTAGCCAGGCACTGTTGTTGACTCAAGCTGCTGTTAATGCTATATTTCATCACAGAGGCAGAAATGAATAAGGCTATTACAGTATGTTGGCTCAGTCTATTCTAGTGTGTATTAGCAAGTAAAGATGTACATAACACTGTGTGTATTTTTTCTCTGCTTCCTTCATCCCATCAGAATCTCTCCATCGACACGGAACTTCACGCAGCCAATGGGAGGAGAGTAAAAGCTATAGATATATTTGCATACGCCCTCGCGTTCTTCAAGGAGCAAGCTCTGAAGGTATGAGGATTGTGCGATAATGCTGACTTTACTGTTTGTCGGCTCGGAGTAAAGAGATGTCATGTTTGATGTGATCCGTACAGGAGTTGAGTGACCAGGCGGGAGCAGAGTTTGACAATGCAGATGTCCGATGGGTCATCACAGTGCCGGCTATCTGGAAAATGCCAGCCAAGCAGTTCATGAGGGAGGCGGCCTACAAGGTGGGTTGGCCCCTATCAATCAACATGTCTGTCTGCACAAGCATTCAATCACACAGGCACATAGTGTAGACTCATGCCAAATACCCATACACACACGTACATTTAAGAATAAAGGTCAAACAGTCTGTTCCAAATGACTGTGTGTCTGCCGTCAACATTTGAAATGACAAGCTTGTTGCATATCAAATCATGAATGTCCCTTTAATATAAATGATGGATCTACAGTGTCCCTAACCTTAACCACACTGCCGTGTTAAAATGTAATCCTCTGCTATATATTTATATATATATGTATATATCATAATTATCAATGTGAGGTCCGCACTCTGTTTTGAATCAACCAATCAAATAATTTCTTCCTCCAAATCCACCTGGAGAACACTTTTCAATAACTAAAAGTCCTATGAGCGAGCTGCTCAGAAAAAAGCCCTCTGTTGTTCTGTTGAGGTACTGCAGGCCCAGAAGTGGCAAAGTGGAGACAGTGCATGAATAGCTTTACAATGCAGATATCTTTACATCAACCCCTCTCCCTTCCTCCTGATGTCAGGTAGTGGGGGCAGACAGACAGGGACCCATGGCTACAGGAGGTAGAAGGCCCCTGGGGACACATCACAGAGGACAGAGAGACAGACAGATTAGAAAGAGATGATAAATGGACCGTTGAACAGGAGATCCAGTAGAGGGTAAACCGAGGATAACCAGGGAGGGGTCGACATGACAGATCCCAACAGACTGAGGGGAGAGTTCAATTATACCTTGGTACCAGAGATCACTACAACTCCAGCGTACGCTAGTTGGCAATATAGACATGCCAGCCCAGAGGTCCACAGTGCAGGGATGGCTGGGTGGCTGACTCTATGGCGGAATGCTGGGAGAGAAGGGGGGGGTACATTAAACTGTCTGAAAGCATCAGGGGTGTGGTAGTCTGGCTACAGTTGTCCCAACTGAGGGAGCGCCCTCCCTTCTGTGGGAGAGATGATGGGCGAAGTGGGAAAGATGGGGGCTGGGTTACGGTGCATTAGTCTGTCTGAGAAGATCAGGGGTGTGGTAGCCTGTCTGGCTACAGCTGCCCCAACCAAGACGCCGCCCTCCCTTCTACAGTAAACAGAGAGAGGAGAGATGGAGGTGAGATGAGTGTGAGGGAACCATAAATTAGATCTGGACTGCAGGCACTGGGACTGTTTAGAGGGCCCGATCACCTGATATCTGCAGTGGGGACGTAAGCACGGTAACAGGGAGGATGTTGAGTAGGCAAGGTTGGGGGATGGCAGCGCCACACGGAAAGGCTGCATATCTGCAGTCAGTGACTCAGCCTCTTCTGGTTCATTCATTATTTATTGGTACCGGGGGAACAGCCTCACCCCTCCCTCAGCCTGTCCTCCCACATCTCTACTGCAATGTGCTCATCTCACAGAGCAGAGATGACGCAACACTCAGCTCCACACCTAGTCTGTGTTTTTCTGTGCGTTGTTGAGAGAAATACAAACTAGCCAGCACAGCATGTGTTCATTACTAGCTATAGCAGCTGTTTAAATACATTGGATTGTTTCACATTAGTAGTGGTTGTGTTAAATGGTTATATTGCAGCAGTATGGCATTTACACTGTGCTGTTTCAATGTATACAGTGTCACTTTATTTAGTCACTAATTTCATTCAGCAAATTTCTTAGTACCGAAGGACATTTTGTCTTTCAATCTTAAGGTATATTGGATCGTGAGTGTCTCCTGATTACTTGGCAATAAAAGACAAATCACAGTAATTTACTGGGACAGGGCAATGCTGAGTCCTGTTTAAGGGAAACTGACACCCTGTATTTCCTGTCTGGGTTCTGCCTTCCTCTAGGGTGGCCTGGTTCCCCGTGACAACCCAGAGCAGCTCATCATCGCACTTGAACCCGAAGCAGCCTCCATCTACTGCCGCAAGCTCCGCCTCCACCAGATGATTGACATTGACAGCAAGACCATACAGAATGGTTTCAGTCCCACTGAGAATGTGGGAACTGGGATGACCCAGGGTAAATTTCAACACCATCCTACATGCCAATCAGAATGCAAGCATCGCAAAGTATTTACTTCGGGGACTTCGACCTTTTTTTGTCCAGGGACCCCCACTCAAGCCATGTGTCAATCCAGGGACCCCATCATTATGCTTTCCCATGTAGCTCACTTGGTGCATTTGATGAGAATGTATGCGCTCACTTATGTCCCTCTGCATGAGAGCATAAAACACATTAATTAACATTTGCAGTTCACATAGAAATCTGACACATCTAAAATCCATTTTAGCTTAGAAAAGGTTTTATAGTATTATAATCACATATATTTGTCTTTGAAAACCCTCATCCCTCACCAAAAAACATAATTATCTCTGAACTTCCCTGCCTTCCTCAATAATAATTTGGCATTTGCAAACACCAATCCGTCAATATACTTTTTGTACATTGATATTTGTAATGTAGGCTACAAATAAAAATATTAAATACTTTTGGAAGATTTTCCCAAGGAGCCCGTACAGTAGCTCCACAGACCCCCAGGGGTCCCCAGACCCCAGGTTGATGACCCCTGATCTACTATGATAACAAGACCATTTTATACATGATGTGCCTGTAAATGACTGCATGCTTTAAAGTAGGTATTAGTTGACAACCACGCCTGTCATTCCAAAAAGTGCCAAATCCAGGTTTTTGGCTGTTATTGCTATATTCATAATTAGGTGGATAGTGTTTAGACAGGTTAAACTCTGTTCCTACTAATGTCAGAATATGTGTGCATTTACAAATGCTGAGAGATTGACTTGGTGTAATGGTTCCATAGTGTAGCTTGTGTATTCGTCCCTTAAGTAATATACATGGATACATAGGATGTACACTTTTACAGTTTGAGGATAATAAGATGCAAGTAAATTAGCTCAGTACAGTGCAGCATTTTAGTTTAAAGTTTTGAGTTTTTAATCATGAGAGTGCATTTTTGTTTATGTATGACCAATGTTCGGTTGCGGAGGGACAAAGCAGAAACTGTTCTAATGGCAGGATTTTTTCATCATGATTGACTAGTAGGTTGATAGGGTGTGAGGGTTCAGTGATGATCTATCGGCACTTTTCTGCTGATACTTTCTGTGGACAGGTTACTGCTGTGATGTCGTTTTGCTAATTTATTTAAAATTCTGCTCATATTCAAATAACCAGTGCCTTTATTAACATAAACCTTAACAGATATTAATTGGCCAATATCCTCAGCCCTACCATTACATTTAATTTTATTTCAACATACTCTATTCAAACACAATTTTCTTTTGCGTAGTTTCTTTTGCATACTGATGGAAAATAAACCTATGAATTCATATTTTTAGGGGAATAAGATCTAGCAAAGCACATTTTATCATTCTTGAATGTACAGAAGGTCATTCCAATAGCAAACAGACACCTTCTCTATGAAAAAGACAGATTAATGGCTCATTAATTTCTATGTTTTCCGAGAGTGTATGAACCTCTTTGAAATGGCATTTCATACAGGTCTTTAACAGAAGTGTTATCATTAGATCACTTCCCACATTGTGTCATCAACATCATTACAGAAGCATGGTGGATATTAGTGTTCAAAGGCATTTGTAATGGGTACTGGGAACCCATGTGGACTGGGTCTGTTCTCCTCAGTGTCATTGATCTAAAGGAATGCTGTCAGTTTAAAACTATACGCTCAGGTCCGCAAACAATAACTTTAGCATTTTATACCAAACATATCATGTCACTTAACTGTTATGGGTATACTTTAGTGTTTATACTTTTATTGTTGATGCAATATCATTACTGTAAAAAAAAAACGACATATTTGCTGTACAACTGGAAAGATATTCAGTGATCTAAAAAGAACTTCAATGAATGAAGATTTTGAATGCATCTTGGTATATAGAGTGAAGGGCAATTTATTGCTTCTCTTTGGAGATGTGTTGTAATGCTTTTCCTTCACAGTCTTTAATAACCTGCTGAGGCTAGGACTGGTCTTTGTAGTTCCAGATCTAAAGCTACAATTATGCGTAGTGGAAGACTAGACCATTGGTATTTGCCGTATTGTGTTACTTTCCTGTCTAAAGCGTAGTTGGTCCAAAAAAGGTGTCTTGAAGTTATAGTCTGGATTAGAATTATCCATCAGATATGCACTGTCTCTATCATTAGCCATTCCATAGAAATAAGTCACTATATATTAGGTTTTGCAATAAACAGTCACATTGTGTGTGTGCTGCCTTGCCTTGCTGCAGTAATTCAGAGGTCAGAGGGAGGTTGGAAAAAAGAAGGCAGTGTCCCAAATTCTAAGGCTGGAGTCACCAACAGGATGTGACACGTTGGTTCCAATCGAGGTCTTTTTATGTTAGAAAGGAAACAGGAAGGAAAGACCAGCTGTGGTTTCCTCCTTAGGTTTCACCTCACAGCCTCTTCTCCACCAGAGCAACTTCCATGCAAGCTAAGTGTCAACATTCTCCCAGTATTCCTGGAAGACTGTCTTCATTGTGTTTTGACATGTTGATGGAGGAGGTAATGATAACATTGGCCCAACTCTCACGCCCTCCAGAGAATAAATGACAGTTGTAAAGTCTTCCTAGCCATTTGTATTGTTTCCTTCTGACGGAGGAAATGTCCTGACAACTTGTTAAATGTGAGCATGCTACGACTACCACCTCATACGTTTTTTAACCAGCGATTATAAGGTCCGTAGGCAAATTTTGATGTCTTCGTTAGCCAATAAGTACTGATCATAAATGCATGTTGAGTATGTTGTGTTGAAAATATATTTGACTTGTCAGTAGTTTCTTACTATTACTTTCCAGGTTTTCATCAGCATGTACAATATGCTGGTAAAACCCTTATGTAAACTCAAAACTGAAAAGAACCACTAGATCACAATAACGCATAATGGATGCGCTTATTTTCTCTTGGATGGTTACCTGTGGTTAAGCCATAGACACAGTTCTGCCACAGAGTTTACACTGCTATCCTAGATGTTAAAAACAGCAGCCCTGTCATCCTTTCGCTTGACTCACATTGTATGACCCACACAGCTTCTCCAAAAGCGCTTTCACCCTTCTCACGGTCATTCTCTCTCTGTCAACAACTAGCCAAGGAGCATGTCCGGAGCAAACGGCAGAGTCGCACCTTTTTGGTGGAAAATGTCATAGGAGAGCTTTGGTCGGAGCTGGAAGAAGGTAGAGTCTCTCTCTCTTTTACGCATCTGTTTCTGTCCCCCTCGCCCCTCTTTCTACTGTCATAAGCTGCTGATCACACAAAGGGCTGCTTATTCACCGCCCCAAAAAAACGAAGCCACAGAACCCTGCTTAGAGACAATCGGCCTGTTTAGTTTTGGGCTAACAACATTTTACCATCTAATTATAAATTGCTGCAATACTAATCAAATGCTTCATGTGGGCGTGGCTGGGTATTGACATGTCTGTGTTCAAAATGTTGTTTACCTGATTACTATGATAGTGTGGGCAGGGTGATAGGTGGTATCTATTATACAAAAACAGCATAGCCATTGATTTATTATTTACCAACCTCCTTTGTGTGTTTACATTTCTGCACCGTATCTAGGTCACCAGACTCACTTGGAGTTTCAGTTTATGACCATGTCCTGACTAATCGTATTCCACATATTCCTCAGAGTGTGTCCCAAACACACAAGCAGCTTTTAAAGGGGAAGTCTTAGACGTACAGTATGTTCCAGGAGGGCTATTGGCTACCGCTAGTCTTCTGTCAGTTTTCCTCCAATGACGTCTCTCTCCCTCCGTGTCCCCAGGTGACCGCTATGTAGTGGTTGACTGTGGTGGTGGAACTGTTGACCTCACAGTCCATCAGATACGGCTCCCAGAGGGTCATCTTAAAGAGCTCTATAAAGCCTCAGGTATAGAGACTCAATGTTTACATAGCCGCCATTGCTGAACTGCTACTTAAGAAAATAGAGCTACAGTAGTTAGCGTAGCCTGATAACAATACAGCTGAGCCAGTACTTGTGTAGGTCTACTATCATGTTTGTTCATCTGCTAAATCACAGAAGATTAGACAAAACATGAATAGGCATTAAGCTAAAGAAAACATGTAAAGAAACTCTGACCAATACCATGGTTCCTGGCCTTTCTTTTGTACATATAACACAAACCTAGGTTGTTCTTAACATTCAGCCCTATGAGGAAGATATTTCAGGCGGGTGGATATTATGCTGACAATTAGGAAATATATATAAATTATATATATTGGATATTGGATAG
Source organism: Umbra pygmaea (assembly GCA_016801145.1). NCBI lineage: Eukaryota > Metazoa > Chordata > Actinopteri > Esociformes > Umbridae > Umbra > Umbra pygmaea. The sequence goes on along the minus strand of JACXGM010001064.1, from coordinate 28,494 downwards.
ATGTTAAATACAGTCATACCGTTAGTATTTTTCAAACATTTTGTTATATGATATTTTGTTACAGCCCTAGGGTCCATGTGTTCTGGGAAATCTGTAACACTTCCCTCCCTTGAGATGTTATTGACTTTTCGCCTCCTCAGGCGGTCCTTATGGCTCCATCGGTATCGACTATGAGTTCGAGAAACTTCTGTGTAAGATCTTCGGGCCTGACTTCATCGACCAGTTTAAGATTAAGCGGCCAGCTGCCTGGGTGGATCTGATGATCGCGTTTGAGTCTCGGAAACGGGCGGCGGCCCCAGATAGGACAAACCCCCTGAATATTAACCTGCCCTTCTCCTTCATTGACTACTACAAGAAGTTCAGAGGTCACAGTGTGGAGCACGCCCTTCGAAAGAGCAAGTGAGTGTGTGTTGCAGTGGAGGGTTAGTTGGTCCAGGGTATCACATACACTATACTGAGGAGTAACTCCATTTTGAGTGAACACCCATTTATCTATAAGCTTGCAACAGCAGTCATTTGGAACATGTCTATTGGTGTATATAGGCCAGCCTAACTGTAACGACTCTGACTCAGAGTAAAATTCAAAATGCAATTTAATAATGAATAAGGTTCAGTTAGACAGGTCAGGCCAGCATGGTTCGGTACACAGGGATATTCAGGATGCCAAGAATCCAAGGAATAAACAGAGGCCAGGCAGGGTTCAGTACACATGACAGTTCCAATAGTACAATACCAGGATCCAAGGATAGTTGGCGGGCAGGCAGAGTTCAGTAACACAGGATATCACAGGGCAGAAGTACAAACAGGCAGAAGTACAAACAGGCAGATGTACAAAAGGTCAGAAGTACAAAAGGGCAGAAGTACAAAAGGGCAGAAGTACAAAAGGGCAGAAGTACAAAAGGGCAGAAATACAAGGTCCCAAGGAAAAATAGGTTGTCAGTGCAGAATAACTCAAATATGCAGCTCAGGAATATTGCACTCACTAAGTCTTTAACAAACAATACCTCACAATGAGGAAAACAAACAGACAGGTATATACACTCACCTTAAGGATTATTAGGAACACCATACTAATACTGTATTTGACCCCCTTTTGCCTTCAGAACTGCCTTAATTCTAAATTTTAGCCCATATTGATAGGATAGCATCTTGCAGTGGATGGAGATTTGTGGGATGCACATCCAGGGTACGAAACTCCCGTTCAACCACATCCCAAAGATGCTCTATTATGTTGAGATCTGGTAACTGTGGGGGCCATTTTATTACAGTGAACTCATGGTCATGTTCAAGAAACCAATTTGAAATGATTCGAGCTTTGTGACATGGTGCATTATTCTGCTGGAAGTAGCCGTCAGAGGATGGGTACATGGTGGCCATAAAGGGATGGACATGGTCAGAAACAATGCCCAGGTAGGCCGTGGCATTTAAACAATGCCCAATTTTAGTGGCCTAAAGTGTGCCAAGAAAACATCCCCCAAACCATTACACCACCACCAGCCTGCACAGTGGTAACAAGGCATGATGGATCCATGTTCTCATTCTGTTTACGCCAAATTCTGACTCAACCATCTGAATGTCTCAACAGAAATCGAGACTCATCAGACCAGGCAACATTTTTCCAGTCTTCAACTGTCTCATTTTTGTGTGCTCTTGCTAATTGTAGCCTCTTTTTCCTATTTGTAGTGGAGATGAGTGGTACCCGGTGGGGTCTTCTGCTGTTGTAGCCCATCCGCCTCAAGGTTGTGCATATTGTGGCTTCACAAATGCTTTGCTGCATACCTCGGTTGTAACAAATGGTTATTTCAGTCAAAGTTGCCCTTCTATCAGCTTCAAGTAGTCGGCCCATTCTCCTCTGACCTCTAGCATGAACAAGGCATTTTCGCACACAGGACTGCTGCATACTGGATGTTTTTCCCTTTTCACACCATTCTTTGTAAACCCTAGAAATGGTTGTGCGTGAAAATCCCAGTAACTGAGCAGATTTTGAAATAGTCAGAACGGCCCGTCTAGCACCAACAACCATGCCACGCTCAAAATTGCTTAAATCAACTTTCCCATTCTGACATTCAGTTTGGAGTTCAGGAGATTGTCTTGACCAGGATCACACCCCTAAATGCATTGAAGCAACTGCCATGTGATTTGTTAAGTAAATCATTGCATTAAGGAGAAATTGAACGGGTGTTCCTAATAATCCTTTAGGTGACTGTATATATACAGAGGATAACATGTGACAGGTGTTCTGCATTCAGGTGATTTCAATCGGGGCTTTAGGGATGCGTTCATAGTGAATCAGGATGTTGGGGATTGCTGGTGTAGGGATGTGTTCATAGGGAATCAGGATAATGGGGATTGCTGGGGTAGGGATGCGTTCATAGGGAATCAGGATCATGGGGATTGCTGGTGTGGGGATGTGTTCATAGGGAATCCGGATGTTGGGGATTGCTGGTGTAGAGATGCGTTCATAGGGAATAAGGATGATGGGGATTGCTGGTGTAGGGATGCGTTCATAGGGAATCAGGATGATGGGGATTGCTGGTGTGGGGATGTGTTCATAGGGAATCAGGATGTTGGGGATTGCTGTTGTAGGGATGCGTTCATAGGGAATCAGGATTTTGGGGATTGCTGGTGTCCAGGGAGCAGAATGAATAAGGCAAAAGTATGTCAAAATAAATGAAAAGCTCATAATTTTTGTTTAACAGACATTTAACAGACATTAGCGCCATTCATTATGTAAGTCAATTCGGGAATACAAAATTCATCACCTTTTCTCTTCCACTACCTTAATGACTGTTAGCTAATTAAGAATGAGCAGGCATCTGTTGTAAAATACACTAGACTGGTTTCATGCCCACTAAGGGTTAGTCATTACCTCAAACAAGAAACAAGTCTAAATGCCTTCTTCCTACCAACCCACAAACAGAAAACACACGCATGCATAGATAGTAGTATATATAGTGCATTACAAACATTTTGTGAATTTATTTCATTCATTTTAAAGGTGCCATTTGTAGAATATGAGTTAAAACAACAGAACTACTTTCTCTTTCAAGTGAACAGATTACAAATGCTGTAAAAACTGTATTTCTTAATATATAAAAACAATCTGAATTCCTGTTCAAATGGCAAAATGTGGACTGCAAAGGGTATGAAATTATTGTCCCATCTAATCTGCATTTTCTGATTTGTAAAATATCATGACTCTGCAAAGTTTAACACAAATTCTACAAATAGCACCTTTAAGGTTACTTGAACTTGAACCCTACATTTAGTGTATGAAGGCTTTGATAATATTCCAATGTGGCTGCCATAAAAGAAACACCTGAGCAGAACATGCAGAAATCATAGTAGTCTGACAGTACCAGTAGTATTGCATGCATTAATGTGAAATAGAGAAGTCACTGGCAAGCATGCACACACAAATTGACACAAATGTAGATATTCACAAGAAGGGTTCTATACATTGCTAAATAATATGTAACAGTAACCAGACAATTGATGGGAAATGGTTTACAACAGAAATAGAAACTCTGTGGTCTCATGTAAACTACTGCATGAGGCAAACCACACCCATCTATTGTTCTCCTACAGACATAAATATGTATTCATGGAGAGTCACTGTGTTAAAACACCATAGAAATACCAAGTAGCACAATGTGAGGATATTGAAAGTTATTTTACTATATTTATTCAGAGGACTGAAGACTGTTATCTTCCCAACTGAAGTCCTTATAGGCCACCTAGTGACATTGTTTCAGGGCTTTTACTGTAGCCTAAAAATGGAATGGTGTGGTAATGAAAAAACGGAGTCAATAACGCCATGCCCATCTGTCCTGTGGTTTTGGTCTAGTGTGGACTTTGTGAAGTGGTCCTCCCAGGGCATGCTGAGAATGAACCCCGATGCCATGAACGCCCTCTTCAAGCCCACCATCGACCACATCATTCAACACCTCAGTGAGTAGCCACTATTAGCACAACAACCTGTTGTCTTCAAGTGGTCTTCCCGAACACTTCTTAATACAGACACCCTTGAGGACTTCTTATGTACTTTACTAGAAGATTCTGAATGATGTTTTTTGGCATGAGTCGGAATCACTCCAGGTGTTATAAGGAGTTAATGAAGCAGCAAAATGCAAATGAAAGACTGTGAAATGGATGACGAAAGGCTGTATGCAATGTCGGAATTTAAAGTTCATTCAAAATGAGGTACCCAACGGTAGAAGAGGTGGGTTTCCCCCATTGCTATGTGAAGAGCTTTGGGTGCTTGAAAAGTGCTATATAAAACCAATTAATTATTATAATGAATTCATTTTATTTAATTGTTCAAATTATTAATTAGTCTTTCATTGTCACTTTCAAACCTTAGGTGTAGAAACACTGCAGCCAATTTAACAATTATCTAAGGCATTAGCCTGCTGCTGCCTTGAAGAAGAGGCAGCGGATTGTTTCTAAACTGACCTAGATTCCATCCATCCCCAACTCAATTACACAAAGGAGTTGAGAAGTTTGGGGAGTGCTGACTGCAACACAAGGCTCTACAAAGAGTGCTCTTCCTAGTGCCCCATCCGAAAAGGCTCAATTTGCATATGCATGTCCTGTTTTTGGACAGTGAATGAATTTATTTTAAAGTTGTCCTGGGATATGGCAATAGGGACATCTTATTGTCTTGGCTTGTTAGAGCAAACAAAATGTACAGTAAAGATTTTTTTTCAATTGTCTTTACACGGCAATGAGCCAGCTAGTGGCAAACCTAAACTGAAGAGCACTAGGAATATTGGACCTCCGTTAAAATGATATTATATATATATATATATATATATATATATATATATTTTTGAGAAAGTGCAGTTCAGATATTCTCTAGATTAACACATTCTTAATGGGTATTCCCTGCAACAAAACACAATAACATTGCTTTAAAGGGGGTCACCAGTCACATGATCACTACCATTGAAATTGCCAAGCTCATCTAAAACACGTTTAAAAAAAGGAATCTCACCTAATCGAAATGTGACCTCACCTTGTCTCAGACCAATCACAATCAAAATGATGTTCAGGTTTGCAGCAAGTGGTTTTGGAAGCAGAATTCTCTGATTCAATTGGTTGGATTTGGTTGACATGCTTACTGTCTTCTAAATCAATGATTTGTTTGCAAGGTGGGCCAATTCAGTCAAAAATAGATTTCAAATGTTTGACCATGTGACTGGTCACCCCATTTAACAATGTTTCACGTGTACTGTAGAGAAAACATCTTCTTGATTTACTCTACTTTCCAGCTGACCTCTTCGAGAAGCCAGAGGTAAGCCACATCAAGTTCCTGTTCCTGGTGGGGGGGTTCGCAGAATCACCCCTGTTGCAGCAAGCCATCCATAACATGCTGCAAGGTCGTAGCCGGATTATTATCCCCCACGATGTGGGCCTCACCATCCTCAAGGGAGCTGTTCTATTCGGATTGGATCCCAGCGTGATCAAGGTTCGTCGCTCACCCCTCACCTATGGCGTTGGCGTCCTCAACCGCTTCGTGGAGGGCAAGCACCCACCTGAAAAGATGCTGGTAAAAGATGGCACTCGCTGGTGCACCGACGTCTTTGACACCTTTATCGCCTGTGACCAGTCCGTGGCTCTGGGCGAAACAGTGAAGCGTAGCTACACACCCGCCAAGCCCAGCCAGCAGATCATCGTCATCCACATCTACTGCTCAGAGAAGGAGGCGGTGAGCTTCATCAGTGAGCAGGGGGTGAGAAAGTGTGGCACACTAAGGCTGGATGTGACCGGCACGGAAAGCACCGCCACCCGCCGCGAGATCCAGACACACATGCAGTTTGGAGACACAGAAATCCGAGCCATGGCTGTAGACGTTGCCACTGCGCGGTCCGTCAAGGCTAGCATTGACTTCCTCAGTCAGTAAAAAGCATTAAATACAACCCAAGAAGTCAAGTGAAGGTATACAACTAGCAGTTCACAAACACACGCATACAATGAGCCAGGGCTAGAATGCGGTAGCAGTATCAAGAAATTTAATTCAGATTCCCTGTAACTTGAGTTCTAGTTTGTTTCTAAACAGCTGAAGTAGAATAAAACTCACACTCAGGTGTTCTCTGTGAATATTTATCTAGGCTTAAATGCAGGCTGTATTCATTTGCTCATTTCTACAAATGTTTTGATTGGTGTATGTACAGAAATGCTACACAGCCTTGTACTAGAGGCAGACACCGTTATTGAAACATACAGCCTGGTTTCAGGTCCATTGTGTGTCATCTGTTGTTGTGTGCGGTAGAAGTCCTGGTTCATGGTAGCTAGGTATATACACCGCGTTCCAAATTTTTATGCAAATTATATTTTACACTGATTGACCTAAATAGTCAATGCTAATAACAGTCAGTATAATTTTCAAGTCACCAACGGTTACAGTGTAAGTCGAATTTCATTGAACAAACCACCCAATGAAAACAGTATTTTTTTCAAAAATGAAAAACTCAAAATGCACTATTCCAAATTATTATGCACAACAGAGTTGAAAACATTTTATAGATTGTAAAGAACTGAAAATGGTCATTTGTTGAATTTGCAGCATTGGGAGTTCATATCTGAAATATAAATAAACATACTGAAACCAAAAGCTATTTCAAACACATGTTAACAGGGCAGGTTACATGTTAACATAGGACCCCTTCTTTGATATCACCTTCACAATTTTTACATCCGTTGAACTTGTGAGTAAATTGAGAGTTTCTGCTTGAATTTCTTTGCAGGATGTCAGAATAACCTCCCAGAGCTGCTGTTTTGATGCGGACTGCCTCCCACCCTTATAGATCTTTTGATTGAGGATGCGCCAAAGGTTCTCAATAGGGTTGAGGTCAGGGGATGATGGGGGCCACACCATGAGTTTCTCTCCTTTTATGCTCATATCAGCCAATGACACAAAGGTATTCTTTGCAGCATGGGGGGCATTGTCATGCATGAAGATGATTTTGCTACGGAAGGCATGGTTCTTCTTTTTGTACCATTGAAGAAAGTGGTCAGTCAGAAACATACTTTGGTCAAAAGGGACCTACCAGCTCTCTCTGCCCCCTAAAGGGGCCTACCAGCTCTCCCCAGGATTCTGGCCCAAAACATGATTCTGCCACCTCCTAGCTGACGTCGCAGCCTTATTGGGACATGGTGACCATCCATCAACCATCTACTACTCCATCCATCTGGACCATCCAGGGTTGCACGGCACTCATCACTAAACAAGACCATGTATTTCTGGGCCCACTGCAACCATTTATGCTTGAACATTTGTTAGGGGTGGCTGAATAGTAGGTTTATGCACAACTGCAAGCCTCTGGAGGATCCTACACCTTGAGGTTTGTGGGACAGCTTCAAAAACCTGTTTGCTGTTTTGTAATGGCATATTAGCAGCTGCTCTCTTAATCCGATGAATTTGTCTGGCAATAATCTTCCTCATTATGCCTTTATCTGCACAAAACAGTATCTGCTCTGAATCAGCCACAAATCTCTTCACAGCACGATGATCACGCTTAAGTCTTCGAGAAATATCTAATGTTTTTATACCTTGTCCAAGGCATTGCACTATTTGACACTTTTTCTCAGCAGAGAGATCCTTTTTCTTTTCCATATTGCTTGAAACCTTAACCTGCTTAATCATTTGGAACATCCTTTTTAAGTATTTTTCCTTTAATTGAGCTCACCTGGAAAACTAATTATCACATGTGTCTGAGATTCATTTCAGTGATCCAAAGAGCCCAGAGTCACAATACCATACATGAGTTTGATTGAAAAACAAAATATTTAATGTTTATGACACTTAATTCCAATTTGCATAATAATATGGAACGCGGTGTACTGTAGTGGATACTGTGGTAAGCGAAACCCGTTTTACTGTGCTTACAGCCACAAAAAAGCACTCAACAAGCCTTACCGTTTTTTCCAACCCTAGCTCATTGGACTATATTTTCAGAATGGCAATGATTAAAGCTTTTTTAAGTGAAACATCCATGAACAGCCGTTTTAACCTTTCATTCAGATATTTATCCTGATGCAGTTTATTGGGTGAGGATTGGAGAGTGCCTGAGAATTCTAAGGCAGTGGTTCTCCTACAAAGACATTTGATCAGTAATCTTTACAGGATACATTTCCAGTCTGTATTTATCTATACCATCTCCAATGATTAGGCACACAATATGTAATGAAGCATAGTTATATTACCCTATGAATACAAACTTGGTGCATTTACTTATAATTTATTTTGAAATCTTGGAAACTCAGTTTTGGTGAAATTTAAGCAGATAGATTTCATAACCTGTCAACAATATCTGTTTAATGCAAAACTTGGTTACTCAATGTTGTTAATTATGCCCTGCATACCAACTAATGTCTTCAAACTAACACCCACCTGTTATGACATCAAGCTTGATTGTCAAGACTTTGTATAATTTCTCAAAAACAACATAAAAATCCACCTTGGTAGTTAACATACTGACTCAGCAGAATATTAATCCTATTAAGTGAAATGTTTTCAAAGGAGATACATTCAAGTTATAATGTTGACAATGCTTCTAGCTACACCTGCAAACTGATCAGAAAATAGTCATTGCAATGTGCTTTGTTGTTGCCTTCATTTGTTAAGCTTATTATAACACAGAGGATAAAAAGCCACTGAATTTCCTATTTGAATATTTCAAATTCAGGAGATTTACGTAAAAGGTTTTTGGGAAAGATGAAATTGATTTTTATTTTTTGTAAATACAGTATTTAAATATTGTACAGATTTTTGGTTAATATTTTAGCAGGTTTTGAACAGTTTTTGTGCTTTCACATGGATACCTTTAGTTATTATTACTCTCACCAGCCATAGCATGTGAGTAAAGGCCGAATTTGAATGATCCATTCATCAACAATGAATAAAAGTGAGCCTTGCCTGTGTGTTGCTTTGAAATTGAGAGGAAAAACTTGAATACCTTTGTCCTTAAAACAGGAGTTATTATGAAAATATTTTAGTTTGCTTTTTAACTTTCAATTTTTATTTACATTAATTTTAACAATAACATTAAGTAACCTAAATAGTCTGCGGAACTACATTCAAAATATCAATAAATCTTTGTTGGATATTTCTATCTACAGTAATTGCCATTTCATACCGACAGGGACAAGGACAACTGAAACTACCTTTTAATGACTTTGCAAATAAAGTGACCATACCAACCCTCTGCAATTATGGCCCAAGAAAATAGTTGTACAAGGGCAATAACACTTTGCAATTGCAAGTTATTGTTCCACACCACAATTCCACACAACCATTGAACAAGTTGGTGCTTCAATTTTACCGGTGTTCAGAGGCTGCAGCTACTACTGTGAAAATATTACTTCCTAGATCAAGTATACATGCATGGAAAGAAATAACAAAAAACAACTATTCATTTTCAAAATAGAAATGAATTCATTCAAAAACTGCATTATACAGCAGACAAAGCTGAATTAAATTATAGCTTTTGGCTCCGGAAAAAATGTTGTTTGTGTAATCTAGCGCCTTATTTAAGCCTCTGGTCCTGTTTCAAGAGTTTGGGAATCCCTCTCACTTAAGGTCACATTGGATTTGAATTGATTTTCTTTCCTACAATAGCTGCAGTTCACAGATGCACTTATTCCCATTGACCAGAATGGCCATTGACCAGATTTGGCGCAGAATGTACATGATGAACGTTTTTGAATGTCTACATCTTGCAGTGTTCCTACGAGAACAGATGATTTAAAAACAATAAATAGTTAAAATTAACTTGCTTCATCTGTAGACGTGAAAAGGTGCTTGCGCTTTAATTCCAGATGCTGTCCTCGGGACTGTCCTGCAGTGCACGTTTTGCATGTAACTTAACACATTTTAGGTTTGAGATTACGTGCTGATGATGTCGTTACATTATATGAGGGGCAAAGTGTGGCCTTCTTAATCCCAGTTCCAATGAGCGCCTGTACACTGCAAAGAGAACATTTGCTCAAGTCATGTCCAAATCAAAATCTCAAATGTTATTATAACACAGCTGCTCAATTCAACATCATCCAAGCTCTGAAGTGTCCACATCTGCCCACTCCATCCTAATATAATGTTAATCTGTCAACAACCCCCCTCCCCATCCCCCACAATGCAAAAGTTAACAGATGACTTGTGACTAAACATGTCATTTGTTTTTTAGCATATTGCAACTTTGATAAATTACATGTTTTTTTGTCCAGTATGCACAAGATACTGTAAGTAGCTGCTCTGTATTCAAACCGGTCAGAACTGGATGAATGCATGTTTAGCTCGAGTTTGCATTGTGTTCGTGTTATATTGCAGCAGGATATGACAATTGACTCTGAAAGGGTAACTATGTTTAATACCTTGAAGTGTCATGTATGAATCTGGAGTTAAAAGGGTTGATAGACAATTAAACAGCATCATTTTAGCTAGCTTCTGTATACTTAAACCAAGTGCTTAACTTCTAATCTTGGATTTACAATATTACAGGACATGAAAGTTCACTGCTTCTTGTTTCAGTGCTAGCCATAGAAGTCACTAAACTGTTCAGCCAACAGCTCCACTCCTTACCGGTTCACAAATCACGTCTGTTCTTTGGTTGATGCTCATGTGATTTTCATTTTATTGAAGTCCTGCTCATTACATTTCCATTTACAATTACGTGTACTTCAATGCAAAGTATCCACAACCAATGTCATCCAATAAATGTATGTGTATTTCAAACAATACAACTACCTGTTTTTATTTATTCCTTAACATAACGAAAGGAAAACAGAAAACACTTTTTAACTAAATAATTGTTTCAATGTTTCTAGTGATACCATTCTAAACTGTTTAAACTGTATTTAAACATGATTATATAGAATCTGCTTCTCGACAGCTTATAGTACAGTATATACTTGAATCAATGGTACTTTATTGCTAGCATTGGAAAAAGAAAGATACACAGTGTTGTACATCAAATGTGTAGACATCCAATAATATAGACACCTTATAGCTAGATTATATTTTGTCAGTGGTTACAACATGGCTATGATTGTGTCAAGCTACACCTAATAGTGTTATCAAGCAACACTTCATAGTGTTATCAAGCTGCACTTAATATTGTTATCAAGTTACACTTCATAGTGTTATTAATCTACACTTCAAAGAGTTATAAAGCTACACTTCATATTGTTATCAAGTTACACTTCATAGTGTTATCAAGCTGCACTTCATAGTGTTATCAAGTTACACTTCATAGTGTATAAATCTACACTTCAAAGAGTTTTAAAGCTACACTTCATAGTGTTATCAAGTTACACTTCATAGTTTTATCAAGCTACAATTCATATTGTTATCAATCTCCACTTCATAGTGTTATCAAGCTATACTTCATAGTGTTATCAAGCTGCACTTCATATTGTTATCAAGTTACACTTCATAGTGTTATAAATCTACACTTCAAAGAGTTATAAAGCTACACTTCATAGTGTTATCAAGCTGCACTTCATAGTGTTATCAAGCTACAATTCATAGTTTTATCAAGCTACAATTCATATTGTTATCAATCTACACTTCATAGTGTTATCAAGCTACACTTCATAGTGTTATCAAGCTGCACTTCATATTGTTATCAAGTTACACTTCATATTGTTATAAATCTACACTTCAAAGAGTTATAAAGCTACACTTCATAGTGTTATCAAGCTGCACTTCATAGTGTTATCAAGCTACAATTCATAGTTTTATCAAGCTACAATTCATATTGTTATCAATCTACACTTCATATTGTTATCAAGCTACACTTCATAGTGTTATCAAGCAACACTTCATATTGTTATCAAGTTACACTTCATAGTGTTATAAATCTACACTTCAAAGAGTTATAAAGCTACACTTCATAGTGTTATCAAGCTGCACTTCATAGTGTTATCAAGCTACAATTCATAGTTTTATCAAGCTACAATTCATATTGTTATCAATCTACACTTCATATTGTTATCAAGCTACACTTCATAGTGTTATCAAGCTGCACTATTGTTATCAAGTTACACTTCATAGTGTTAGAAATCTACACTTCAAAGAGTTATAAAGCTACACTTTATAGTGTTATCAAGCTGCACTTCATAGTGTTATAAAGCTGCACTTCATAGTGTTTTCAAGCTACACTTCATAGTCATATAATGATTTCTACTCAATGTTAGGCACAATGGATGAGATAAACCCAAAGCCGCCACAGATAGTTTAACTGGTGTGAACAACTGAGCTGTGCCTTCAGGTGGAGAAATCCAGAAGGAGAATATCAGAAAAGCAACACTGCTCTCAGGTGGATTGTTTAGGAAATTACAGTAGGCTGAATATTGTGAAAAATGAACAATTAGCAATTAAGATTTTCAATGGAAAACTGCATGTGTGCCATTACCACACTTCTCACCCTACCTATGTATCAAAATTGTTGGTATAGAAATAACAATATTACATCTTGCATCTCAACAAACAAGATTTCAACATTGCCACAGGCGTATATGAAATAGTAAAATGCAGTACTTTGCTTAACAGTGAGATGTTTTGGCAAGAAACGAGTTTGAATCAAGAAACGAGTACAAATCAGTGGTCTACATCCATGATAATGACAGCCTATATCATACACTGCTTCTTTGTGTATGATAATTACAGCTCTATTTCATACTCTGGTGCTTTGTGTATGATAATTACAGCTCTATTTCATACTCTGTTGCTTTGTATATGATAATTACAGCTCTATTTCATACTCTGGTGCTTTGTGTCTGATAATGGAAGCTCTATTTCATACTCTTCTGCTTTTTGTTTGATAATGACAGCTCTGTTTCATACTCTGATGTCTTGTGTCTGATAATGACAGCTCTGTTTCATACTCTGATGTCTCGTGTCTGATAATGGAAGCTCTATTTCATACTCTTCTGCTTTTTGTTTGATAATGACAGCTCTGTTTCATACGTTGATGTCTTGTGTCTGATAATGACAGCTTTATTTCATACTCTGAGGCCTTGTGTCTGATAATGACAGCTTTATTTCATACTCTACTGCCTTGTGTCTGATATCTCCAACAACAAAACACAATATCAGGAGAGATGAGTAGATCCAATCGTTCACTAGCTCTTTTTGTTGATGTTCAAGGCTTAGTGAGTGTGCTTTCAGGAGCTGCGACGTTATGGAGATATGGGTGCATACCGTCTTCTGGAACCAGTATTTATTAAGCCTAATGGCTTTGGAGTACCTTATAAAGTACTCAATGGTCAAATATGGGGGTGTTCACACTTGTCCTCTTAAACACACAATGAAAAGTGCTGGACAAGTGTGTTGGTGTGAAATGTAAATGTGTTTTTAGCATATCCCACTCTGAAACACCCTTAAAGAGTGTGATAATAGACAGGCACCTACAACGATGATTAGCAGAATATATCCTGCGTCTGTGAAAAAAAGCACAGGCTACAAAACAACCTTACTATGCTATTCTGTACCCTCTGTACTCTGCTGCTACTGCTGTGTCATTATTCAATTCACATGTACACAACCTGGGATTATAAATCCACTGCTGAATTGGAGTTAGCCTCGAGCAACCTCGCTAATGATCCAACCAGCTGAATATGAAACTAAACACAGGCACTTCTTATTCAATCAATGTGTGCATTTAGGAGCGAGTGTGTTATTCTAACACAAGAGTGTTAGTGGAGAGTCTCTCAACCCCACAGAGGGCAAGGTTGTTTTTTCGTTGGTGGATGTGTTAGAGGGGGATGGGGGGCCTGTGGGCTGCTGGTCGCCCCAAAAAGGCTGGAAAGTAGGACAGTTGCTACAGCGATTTCAAGGGGCAAATCTCTCAAAGTAGGCTCTTCAGCTTCCGTAGTGATCCCTCCCACACGCTCTCCTATACTCTGTCAGCAAAGCAGTTTGAAGCTGTGTGTGCCCGTCTGCTAAAAGCTGGACACGTTTTCATTCCATTCTGAGAATTTTTGTGCCCTGCTGGGCCGTTCGCTCCTCTGTCAGGGTGCCTAGACATTATTTGGTTTCATTAGAGTGTGTTTGCTTAGCAGACACCGTTATCTTCGAGCAGGGGCGTAGCACAAGATCCTGGGCCCTATGCATAGGCAGTCCTGATGGGCCCCCATGATATATATATAAAATGTATTCCAGACTTTAAGGGCCCTCTCTCCCCTTGGGCCTTGGTAATCAGCATTGGTTTTACCCCCAGTCCTACGCCCCTGTCTACGAGGTGAATGTAGATGAGAGATCTGTCTGGGTAACCTCCATAAACAGACACATAGACATATAGACATTCACACCAACTGTTTACCTGAGAGGCACTGAGCTGTCTAGACTCTTGAGGGCCATCCACATTGTAACAGCTCCAATTGCACTAACAGAATCCAGAGCTAGAAAGGCAACTGCATTTTGGGGAAATTTGCACTGGAGATTAATATCAATGACATTTTAGCTGTTCTAGTAAAGTCAAGTGATAGTTAGTTGAAACCATTTGTTCCCCTTCTGGGTACACCAACTTCAATGGAGTAGGCTTTACCTATGTAGTAAAACGTTAAGGGCAAATAGCTACCAAGAAATGACTGTGAACTGACCAGCCAACATCTGTATCCCTTGAACACTATGGTAATCTTCATAGTCACACCCCTTATGAAAGAAATACAAAAACCATCAGGTTTTAATAAGCAGCGATTCAGACGATTGAATTCATATAGTCCAACAAAGCCATTATAGAGTCCAACCATTATCTAATCCAAAGTTACCAAACCCTCTCTCTGTCATTCATAGAGTACCATCCTTTTGTATACACATCCAATTATAGAACTGTACACACATTGAAAAATCTTTTCTCTGTCATCTGTCGTGTTTTCCCCTGTTTTAAGTATACCTTGCTAATGTTTGACCTGCCTGTGCTTTTGTTAGCTTCAAAGCCACCCCCAGAGCTCAGGGAGCACTGATCAAAATGAAACGCTGTCATCCACAAATTCCCTCAGACAAACAGCGGTAATTACTGGAATTAGACAGCTATTTTGTCATTAGCCTCTGCATTCAATGAGACTATTACAAAGAAACAGAAAAGAAAGAGTGACGGATGTCTCGGGCAGATTTGAAGACACAAGCACTCACTCCCCTCCCCCTACACACCCCTTAGCCCCATATTAAATTGTGTGTCTAATACCATAATGTAGTCGCTCTCTGGGCTGTGGCTCTACAGACTGTTCTGATTGGTATTGTGCGAGTGCTGATGGCTCGACTCTGATAAGTCACTGCATACAAATGCACTTTGTTAGCGTTCTGATGAAAATGGCAGCTTGCCTTTTAATGCTGTATTTTCCCCAGCCTAATCATAGGTTGGTATTCAAATAAATGAAGACAAAACAATGAGACCCAATCAGGACTTCATAAGCTGGTAAAAGGCCAGGGACACGTTAATGAGAGCTGTGAACACACTAGGACTGTGGATTTGCACATATATGTGACACATTAGGCAGGTCTTTTGGCTGGCTGTAATTTGTGTCAAAATGGGAAAATGAAAGAAATGATCTTAGCGTATCATTCAGTGCAGATTTTTGTTTGCACAAGCCAATGCTGAACATAAGTTGTTATCAATGGGAGCGTGATTGCGTTACCGTACTTAAAACAAATTCCATTATGGAAATGCTACCTGTAATTAAGTTTTTCCTGCAGAACCGTGGTTCTATGGGCAGGTTCGTAAAATCATACATTTAATAAAAAAATAGCTCCTTTGTTTTTGTAGCCCAACTCAGCAAGTTGGTAATTAATTATTATTACCAATATTGCCGAAGGACACAAAGACATCTGTCGCAGGAATCGAACTGGCAACCTTCCAGGAATTGAACTGGCAACCTTCCGACTATAGGTCTGTCTCCTTATTCACTGTGCCATCACTGCACCACATTGAAAGTCAAGGTGGGAATCCTATGTTCGTCTTCCTAATTTTAGTACTGCATTACCTGATATTATGTTGAAGAAAAATATGTGAATGTAAACAATTGGATTGAAGATCTTTAGGTAAATATGTTTCCACAGTTTGTTTCCACATTTCTAATTGGTAGAATATGGGAACGGAATGTTGTTGCCAGCAAATCATGCGACAATTTAATCAATTAATCAGGACCTTGGAGAACAAGCATTAATCAGCATTAATGAGGGGTTATAATAATTTCTGGAACCTTTTGCAAGCAGGCACACTTTCACTAAATTCAGGACCAATTTCAGCATTTCTTCCATATTTAAACTATTTTGGCTTTCCAAGCATTTGTTTGTGTATATGGATCTATATCTGTCACCCGCATTGCTTCAATGCTTCATTCATTATTTGCATTTGTTGTAATTTTATTCATCTTATGCTCATGGCCCTGCTATATGGGAGCAACTTCTTGCAGACTTGCTAGAGTTGAGAGTTGAGACAGGATTACTCGCCAGCACATGCTTGGAGAATTAATTCACCGACCAACATTTCAATATATACTATATATTAAGGCCTCATTTTCATGAGTTAAACAATATAAATTTGAAGCCAATTCTTAGCATACACAGAAAGAATTGAAGGAACAGATCTGTTTTTGTATTGTTGAACGGACAGGTGACAGGTTAAAATGCTGTAACTTTATTGATCAATGTTGTATGTGCACCATCTGTTCACTATGTCTGGTTGCACTTCATTGGGTTCCACAGGGATTAAGGGTCTGGAGCACATTTTCATTCACAGTCTTGTTTCCACAGAACTGAAAGCTGAAACAGAGAGGAGAGATGGTTAACCAGTAAAACATTAACTGAAAGCTGAAACAGAGAGGAGAGATGGTTAACCAGTAAAACATTAACTGAAAGCTGAAATAGAGAGGAGAGATGGTTAACCAGTAAAACATTAACTGAAAGCTGAAACAGAGAGGAGAGATGGTTAACCAGTAAAAAATTAACTGAAAGCTGAAACAGAGAGGAGAGATGGTTAACCAGTAAAACATGAACTGAACTGAGAGGAGAGATGGTTAACCAGTAAAACATGAACTGAAAGCTGAAACAGAGAGGAGAGATGGTTAACCAGTAAAACATTAACTGAAAGCTGAAACAGAGAGGAGAGATGGTTAACCAGTAAAACATGAACTGAAAGCTGAAACAGAGAGGAGAGATGGTTAACCAGTGAGACATGAACTAAAAGCTGAAACAGAGATGGTAAAACTATGAGAACTGCTCAGAGAACAGAGAGTTAGTTAAACATTGGGATGTGAACCAAGCTGCAACAGAAATAAAGACGGTTAACCAGTAGAGCACATGAATGTCTATCAAAGATGGTCCTACAGTGCCATCTGGTGTTTCACAGAGAAGAAACATTTAATAAAACTGTTTCAGGGACATAATCTCTGGTTGTCCCAATTATTAAAATTGGTAGTTGACTGTGGATAAGTCTTACTGGAAATAACTGACACCACAGGACAGATCTATCTTTACAATGTTTAGGTTCATAAAATCTCCTGTTATAGAGATCAAGCAGATGGAATACACTCTTGGGACATCAGACGGGAATAAAACAAGCATTTGAAAATTCGAAATTTGGAAGCGTGCATCCCTCACCTTATTTGATCTAAGGTCATGACATTTTGTTTTCACTAAGAGCAAATTTACCACAGGGAGCCATAATCCCTCCTGAATTACATCCATGTAGAATATTGTGAAACTAAAAAAAGTCACTACAATGACACCAAATAATAGATCTGCACAAAAATATGACACTATTTTCCAAGGGGGTTAATCAAGTTAAATTCAATATACTTGACTACAAAGGCTAACTCCAGAAACTACGAAAAGAGTGAAACTTTGAAAATCCTACCCTAACTTATGGCAAATCAGCAATCATGGTTTTTGGGCATAACATTACTTCATGAAACACATGTACAAGTTATGCAATATCACTTATACATATAACTAATTAGGCTGGCCAATTAAAAGAGGTTTAAAGCCATATTTTAAGTGTCACTTTTTGCGTAGTTACTACGATTAGCCTTCGTCGGGCAGTATGGTAATCAAGTTAAATGTATAACATGTTATCTCAATTGGCTGAAGTTAGCCCCTGCGTCCTACATTATTAATGTAATTATAGCTACATTCAATGTTAGCCTGTATATACAACATACTAACTGCACACATAAACAATGTTATAAGGGATTTTAGTATATTATATTAAGTCATATTTTGTCCAAATCTGAGATTGAAGCCTCAACGTCCCATTATTGGCATTGAGGATATAAAGCTTGCTTTAACAGAATGCCCTTGTATGTCCTACTGGGGTACAGACAGCTGCCCCACAAGAGGGCCTGGCAAAACAGGTTAGTAAGGGCTGGTTGACAAACATTCGTTCGTCCAGGGCATTTCTGTGTAAGACTAGTAAGACTAGTTTGCATGTTCTCTCCGTGTTTGCAAGGGTTTCTTCCGGGTGCTCCGGTTTCCCCCACCATCAAAAACATACAGGTTAGGTTTCGGACTACAGATGAAAATGAGCATCTAAGCTATAATCTGTGTAAGAATGTTCATTAATGTACACTGTCATAAATAAAATACAGACAGACATACATTTTCCTGTCCTTCCCTCGCTGCAACTCAATCTTGGTGGCACCAAACTTGGGGCGCAAGGGGTTGACGATGTTGTTATTCCAGATGAACTTCATCCCAGTCACCTCACCAATGTCAGCCTCAGTGTCCATGAAGACCTCGTAGGTTTTACCAGGATTCAGGAAACCACTTCAGGAAAGACCGATTATTACTTTAGTCAGTTTACTTTGTAGTGTAATGAGTCAAGATCGGCATTTATCTAAAAACCAACTGATTATTTAGGCTATGGGGTTGTTACAGTAAATTCGAAGAATACATATTTTTTTTAAATGTTGTTTGTAACATTGCCTTTTAACTAGCCTATACACTAGTTTTATATTAGCAGGACTGTACACATACGTGTGAACTTTATACTGGTGGGTGTTTCCTTTTTCTCCATATAAAGCTATCTTCACAGTCCCTGTCACAGTTCGGCTACCATCAATGGTTACAGTAGCTTTGTAGCGGTAGCCTGGCAATTGAATACACATGAACATGAGCTTGTGGTACAGTATAGTAAAACATGAATGTTCCTATGAGTATTAGTGTAAATGAACATGCCTTTTTAACAGTAAACGATTCTCAGGTTAAGTCAGCTACAGTCCACTTACGGGCAAAAGGCACTGCATCTCCGGTGTTCAGGTAGAACTTAATCCTGGATTGTCCATTGGGGACATCAAAGGTGTTTGCATAGTGTCCCATAATGGGACATGCTTTGTCTGCACATGGGAAACACCTCCCCTATAAAACATACACAACTAGATGAAAGAGGTCCTTATACTGTATTGTTAAGTTATGAAAATGTATATTTGGTACATATAATGTGGCATCAGGGCCATAAAAACAGAATGACTATAAATGGTACAGAATAGAATGTAATTTGTACATTTCTGTACCATAAGTAGGTCAAAAACAGTAATTCATATTTTGTTTTGTTCTAATCATTGCCACTACTGTTATCTCTGATCAAGTTCAAATGTGATGAGAGATCTTGAATTTCTCTTTCTTTAGATAATCATTGTTTCTTAGAGTGGTTTCTCACTGTCCAAGTCTTGAAAAGCACAGTGGGAAACCGAGGGCTTTTTCTCTCCTACCAACTTTTAAGTCATGCATTGCCAACGTGGAAATATTTAGATAAGGATGACCCTACTTTATGAAGGTTTACAGTGTGGGAAGATCTGAGTATATGGCTGTCAACTGTACAAAGGCATATCACCCGAGGGTGCTTACAATGTGAAAAACAAGGTGTTAGTCAGCCTCTCTAGGGACGTGAGTTCATGCTGCATGCTTCCGGGGCTGTTTGATAGGGCCATGGCCCAAAGCGGAGATAAACTGTCATTAACGTGGACAGCTGCAAACGCGAGAGAGCCATGGGGGAAGCCATCTCCAGCAGTCCTCATTCAACCCAATCCCAACGAATCAACTTCTAAAACCATAGAAACGGTTCACAGTGGTGTCAGTGTCATGTGCTGCAACAGGTGGTTCCCCGTTCCACACACACACACCCCAACCCAGCACCTCTTTATAGCCGGCCCCAATTGGTGGCTTTTATGCTTGGCAGCCTTGCACCTCGGCGCAACCCTAGCCAGATGGCTCAGTGATTTGGGAGTCAGACTTGTAAACGGAAGGTATCCGTTTAATTCCTGAATGGGCCCGAATGTGTTTGTGCCTTTGCGCAAGCCACTTTTTACTAACTTGCTTCAGGGAATGTACTTCACTCGGGATAAGAGTGTTCGTGAAATTATTAAAATATATAAAAAATAAAAAACTTACTGAGTCAAAAACATCTAAATCAGAGCAGGGGTATCCAATAAAGCCTTGAGGATTGATGATGGTCTCGTTGTAGTACTTGTAAGAACGGAGGTGGTTACAGGCCACAACATCGCGCGTTCCTAGCAAAGCAGAAGGAGAGGGATGAGGTTTACAGAGGGATGAAGTATAGAGGGAGAGTGTGAGGTCATTGGTAATGTTATTGTCTCCCAGCGTGGGGGGAGCAGCAGGCGCTTCAAAATCTCCAGCTATGTGGCCCTGGCTCTGCTACTCTCCCTCTCTTATCTATGAGAACAAAAGGGCTAGATTCAGCTGTGCTGGCCCGCCAGGCATGGCACCAATGTTGTCACTTGAGCCCCACCATGCCACGGCACACATCAAAAGGAGTCTGCCACACATTTGAGAATATGGTCCAACAGGGAAACACTAGCAGTAGTTTCTTTAGGAAATGTATCCATTTGATACAACTCCAGTATTACCATTTTACCATGGCCACACTAGAAAATGTGTTTCTCATGTACAGATTATTTGTAACTCATGTGATATGGAATATGTTTTCCTCTAAAGGTGCAAGTTCTGGCTTTGGCTGAGCACATTAATCCGTTATCTTACCTTCCCACAGCCCATCAATGTCCACAATGGTAGAGGCTAGGTTCTTGTCACAGCCAGGCATTTGCTTTCCTCCGTTGGGGTAGAAATCAATATGGCCCACAGCCTGAGCCATGCCCTTGCCTGGAATGAAAATGAGGAATCAGTCCTGCTCAGAGACCCCCATGTCTTGTAAATTAAATAGTTGTATGAACATTTTAAGAAAAAATTACTTGGTTTTCTCACAATATACTCAGTCCTTACTAAGGCTTACTAAGCACCTTATTTGTATATTGATTAAACCGTGTTGCAATCCTACCAATGTATGGGATGAAGGGCAGGATGTCTGTGTGAATGACGTCCACAAACATGGCATCAGAGGGGTCCAGGCGTACCATGGCGCTGCAACCCTGGAAGTAGGGCTCAGCAGGGTCCAGTCCTGTCACAGGACACAACTAACCTAGTCAATGTTTACTAGCCTGGGATTGGACCTACGTTTCACAGTGTTATGACAACCTGATATATAGTACATTCTGTACATAGTTACAGTAGCTACGATCTGACCTGTGATGCGTCCTAGCTTCTGGATCCTGCGTCCCACCTCCCCCGCAGCGTGGGCTCCCAGGCTGTGCCCGATAACATGGACCATACTGGGACTCTGCTGAAATGCATCCTGGGACAGAGAACATGTTATTATAATTAACTAAAGATGCTGTCACTAAATCTAAAATTTCGGTGTCCATGCTGCCGCAACAAACTGAAAAAAATCTGCAAAAGAAGAAACGTCCCTTTTTCAGGACACTGTATTTTAAAGATAATTCGTAAAAAGCCAAGTAACTTTACAGATCTTATATATTTTAAAGAGTTTAAACAATGGTGTCCATGCTTGTTCAATGACTAAAACAAATGAATGAGCATGTGCTGGTGGAACGGTTGTTAAGACACCAACAGTTTACAGACCGCAGGCAAATACACAGTTATTAAAAAACTGAAGACACTAAAGAGACTTTTCTACTGACTCTGAAAAACCGGAAAAGTAAGATGGCCAGGGTCTCTGCTCATGTGTGTGACCATGCATGCTGCAAGGAGGCATGTGAACTGCGAATGTGGCTAGGGCAATAAATTGCATTGTCCATACTGTGAGACATCTAAAACAGCGGTACAGGAAGACAGGAAGGACAGCTGATTGTCCTCACAGTGACAGACTACATGTAACAACACCTGCACAGAATTGCTACATACAAACATTGCACCTGCGGGACAGGTACAAGATGGCAGCAACAACTACCCGAGTTACAACAGGAACCTACAATCCCTCCGTCAGAGCTCAGACTGTCTGCTATAGGCTGAGAGAGGCTGGACTGACTGATTGGAGGCCTGTTGTAAGGCAGGTCTACACCAGACATCACCGGCAACAACGTTGCCTATGGGCACAAACCCACCTTCGCTGGAACAGACAGGACTGGCAAAAAGTGCTCTTCACTGACGAGTTACGGTTTTGTCTCACCGGGGGTAAAGGTCAGACTTGTGTTTATCACTGAAATAATGTGCATTACCCTGTACTCTGGAGCGGGATCGATTTGGTGGTGGAAGATCCGTCACGGTCTGGGGTGTCACAGCATCATCGGACTGAGCTTGTTGTCATTGCAGGCAATCTCAACACTGTGCAATACAGGGAAGACATCCTCCTCCCTCATTTTGTACCTGTCTTGCAGGCTCATCCTGACATGACCCTCCAGCATGAAAATGCCACGAGCCATAATACTCATTCTGTGCATGATTTTGATGTCAGTGTTCTGCCATGGCCAGCGAAGAGCCTGGATCTCAATCTCATTAAGCACGTCTGGTACCTGTTGGATCAGAGGGTGAGCGCTAGGGCCGTTCCCCCCAAAAACATCTGGGAACTTGCAAGTACTTTGGTGGAACTGTGGGGTAACATCTCACAGCAAGAACTGGCAAATCTGGTGCAATCCATGAGGAGGAGATGCAATGCTGTACTTAATGCTGCTGGTGGCAACACCAGATACTGACTGTTACTTTTCATTTTGACCTCCCCATGGTTGAGAGACATATTATTCAATATTTGTTAGTTTGTGTTTTAGTCTTTTTATATTCATACAAATATTTATGTTAAGATCGCTGAAATCGCTTAAACTTTTTACAATTATTAGCAGAACTGAAAAGGAATTCTAATTACACTGTTGTAAATAGCATAGCATGGTTCAGAGGGAAAACCTGAGATGTTTGTTCTGTCATACTTTTGGTCTAGTCACATGGTATTGTAGTCGCATGGTAATTACGCTACATATTTAAAACGTCAGTACACTCTTCCTACGTAAGCTTACTCTGCTTCAGTGCAACACCAGTTGGTCCTGTCTGGGTTATGTCTTGGTTCTGTGTGGTGTGGTTTGTTGGTGGGTTTGGTACTGCGTACCAGGGTTATTGTTATTCATCACTGCCATTACAGTTTGTGAATAGAAGCAATGTATATACACTGTCTTACTACATGTATGTTGGTGTGGTTGCCCTAAGGTACAGAACCATGTGCCAGAGAATTGATTCATAAGTATGTTCATTATATACTGTATATATATTAATTAGTGTTGTTAATCTCAACGTGGTGGTTTCCTTCCGAACTATGATTTCATTGGAATTGTGAACAAAATGTATGTTTGGAACTGAAACTGCAGTTAATATAAATAACAATACATATATAATTATAATAGAAAATTAGAAGGAATTCAAATCAAATGAAAATAATTCTTTAAATTCGAAGCCTCAAAGAATTGGAGATGTATAAGGAGGTGGAATTGTGTTATTCGATTTGTGGAATAAATCACTATGCTTTCGACATCCCCTCTGGTTCACGCAGTACTACCTGAAAAACGTCAATCATCTGGGCCACCTGGGCTCCAACCACTCTGATGTTACTGGCTGACTGAGTGTAGAGGGTCAGACCCCCCCTCCTCCAGTCCACACAGATGCAGTTGATGTCTTCAACTGTCAACATGGTCTGAGAACACAGAAGTGACATTTTAACTGCTCAATGGGAACAAATTTTTAAAAAATGCACTCACCCCAAAATATAATATCAAGCATAAAAAATCCCAATGGTGAGGCTTTTGATGTAGTGCAACTGATAATGGCTTACCTTGCACATGCCAATCGACCAATTCTCATCGCCTTTGTCAAAATAGCCATGGATGACAAAGCGGGTCATTCTGTCCGGATTGTAGTTGGATGCGTTGAGCATAGTGTGGTCAGCTTTTATTTCCTGTTGGGATAAATTTCCCTCTTTTCAATTTCATACTATAATATCTGACACAAAACATAGACGTAAAGACCAACATTCAATGCTACATGGTAGTTGTTATTCCATGTGTCTCAAAGTGCCCACTAGCCTGGAATGCTTCAGGATTTTGCCGGGTGAAGAGGAGGAAGCGGGTGCCGATATCCTCGGGGCTCCATGGCAGTCGGGCTATGGGCCGCTCAGTGGTCCCTGCCCAGGGCATGTCATCCTTAAAGCATCCCAGGTTAGCATAACAAACCTCAGCACCTGCATCCAGCACACATACAAGTGTTTTAATAATACATTAGACATGTATTTGAAGTTTTATTTCATGAAACCTATATATCTATTTACGTGTTGTTGTTTTTTACTATTATTTTTTTTGTATCCACATGAGATCCCTTGACATGCTTTGTGTCAAACTGATAGGATCCCTGCTGTTATAAAAAAGCTCTGTGTTAGTAATAGAAACGTCTTCTTGCTTCACAGTGAATATCACACTAAAAGTATATTCCAGTATCTTATGCATTGCATTGAAATTGGTTCCAATTGCTGTTTTATTTGAATGAGACGTTTCAGGTAATTTGAAATCAATTTGTGTTTTTTCCTTGATATAAACATAGAATATTACCAAGCCATCCGTAAACAGACAGACCAACAATACATTATTGTAAAATGAAGAAGTAGCATTAAAAAATATAAAAAGTCAATTGTGACCACTATAGTTTATAGATACAGAGGTGTCCAACTTATAAATACGTGACACCAAAATGTGGCAAATACAGTATATAGTAAAACATAACTATAATAATATAATAACAGTAAACATATCTACCACAGTACCAGAAGACACTAACATGAAATACACACTACCTGCCACAGTACCAGAAGACACTAACATAAGGTACACAGTACCTACCACAGTACCAGAAGACACTAACATGAAGTATACACAGTACCTACCACAGTACCAGAAGACACTAACATGAGGTACACAGTACCTACCACAATACCAGAAGACACTAACATGAGGTACACAGTACCTACCACAGTACCAGAAGACACTAACATGAGGTACATAGTACCTACCACAGTAACAGAAGACACTAACATGAGGTACACAGTACCTAACACAGTACCAGAAGACACTAACATGAAGTATACACAGTACCTACCACAGTACCAGAAGACACTAACATGAGGTACACAGTACCTACCACAATACCAGAAGACACTAACATGAAATACACAGTACCTACTAAAGTACCAGAAGACACTAACATGAGGTACACAGTACCTACCACAGTTCCAAAAGACACTAACATGAAGTAAAAAAGTACCTACTAATGTACCAGAAGACACTAACATGACGTACATAGTACCTACCACAGTACCAGAAGACATTAACATGACAGTACCTACCACAGTACCAGAAGACACTAACATGAGGTACATAGTACCTACCACAGTACCAGAAGACACTAACATGAAATACACAGTACCTATCACAGTTCCAAAAGACACTAACATGAAGTAAAAAAGTACCTACTAATGTACCAGAAGACACTAACATGAAGTACACAGTACCTACCACAGTACCAGAAGACACTAACATGAGGTACACAGTACCTATCACAGTACCAGAAGACACTAACATGAAGTATAGAGTACCTACCACAGTATCAGAAGACACTAACATGAGGTACACAGTACCTACCACAATACCAGAAGACACTAACATGAAATACACAGTACCTACTACAGTACCAGAAAACACTAACATGAGGTACACAGTAACTACCACAACACCAGAACACACTAACTTGAGTCTAAATTAATGTGGTGTTGATTCTATTTGTATTTACAGCACTATGAACTGTATGCATATAGAAAAAAATCTAATTCCAACACATATCTCAAAACTAAATGCACTCAAAATACCACATTAGCATTTATATCTGATGAAAAAAATAAATTAGCTCTCAAATGATTCCATGAAACACTTCATACTCACTATGGACAAATGGATTAATGATTGCACAATTTCTACATCATCAAACTAAGGGTACATTAACTAATATAACAACCACAAAATAACAACCACATTTCTAATTTATAGTATGATAATTAATTGCCTAGTGATAAACCAAACACTGTGACTCTTTGTAACTCCTTGTAAAAAACTAAAGAAAAGCAGGACGATAGTAATGCGTACCATATGCTGTGTCTAAAAAGCAAACAAGAAGTCCAAAAATCCAGACCGGCGACATCTAAAAGATACAAGAACCATGATTATTCCAATATACATTTTTACCATGTTTTCCATAAAAAATGTATAAATACTGTAAATGGACAGTACTTACGATGACGACAGACAATTTAGCTGGCTCTGTGTGCTCTTTTTATATCCTGACCTGAACCTCACAATCACTGTTCTGTCTGGGAATCAGACAGATGTGGTTTTAGATGCCAGGTTTCCAACATATGCCAGGTAGATATTTGAAATGTTCACCTGAATTCCTTATCACCCCTCAAAATAGCTCACTTCTAAAACATACAGGGAAAACTGTGCATCATAGTATTACGTTTGATTAATTATTGTTCAGATAAATGAACAATTAAGAAACAAGTCATTTTTTAACCTCTCAATTAATTTTCACTATTGTTCACTTAAAATTATAAATGTTGATTTTACAAATGAATTTATTCAATATTTTAGATGACCAGACACCATCCCACCAACCCTTGACATTGTTGAGCAAATTTGCACTGCCACATTTACACTGAGATTTGAACTCCTAGCTGCAATGTTGCACTGCAAGGAAGAAACCTTATAATGTGCCATTCCAGATTAGTTGCAAGGCTTTCATCAGTAAATTGATTTTATTGCTGTTGCAATACACAATACTCTATAAAACAGACCCGTCCAAAGGTCCCGACAACAAAACATGCTTCCTAGAGACCCACATTTGAGCCCTAGCTCGGCCGGCTGTCTGTGCCCTATGTCCTACTGCATGCTTGTCTCTCTGGCTTTGGCTTCCTACTATCCTGTCATTATACTAATGACAATACCCCGAAATAAGAAATGTTTCACATGTTGTAATTGAGAAGATAGTAAAGTATGGTTCAGTAGAGTAGAGAATTTGTGGTGTACACTACAGTCTGTTTCATTACAATTGAGTACAGTGGTGTACAAAACAGTGTAATTCAGTACAATAGAGTACAGTGGTGTAAAGTGTGATTCAGCAGTACTATAGAGTAGTGGTGTACAGTACAGTTTGATTCAATATAGTAGAGTACAGTGGTGTACAGTACAGTAAAGAGCAGTACTGTGGAATTATGCACAGTTCAGTATAGAACAGTAGAGTACAGTACATTGAGGTACAATACGCACAGTACCTGCACATTAGATGAACAATGTGAGCGCCCCTCACCATCCTGCATCTATCCAAGGAGCTGCAGAGCTGGCGACAAGGCAGGGTCTGTGGGAATTGTGAGGGGATATAAAAAAAGGATCTATCAAAGTTGGATCTTCATGACACGTTGTTGGAGTAGATAATGCTCAACAGGTGGGAAAAAGTTACGAAACCATCTCTAAATGGTTAAATGGCACAATCCGCAGTGAGACAGATTGTGTATGAATGGAACACATTAAAGACCATTGTTACCTTCCCCAGGAGTGGTCGACCAAAAACGTTTTGAGTTCTAGAAGGGCAGAGGGGTAATGTATCTTCTCCTAGCCATGTCTCCTCCTGCCAGAACCTTGATTTTCATGATTCCACGTGTTGGTGGGAACAATAGAATGCAAGGTCACAAAAGAACCCAGGGTAACTTCTAAGCAACTAAAGGCTTCTCTCACATTGGCTAATGTCAATGTTCATGAGTTCACCATCAGGAGGACACTGAACAACAATGGTGTACATGGCAGGGCTGGAAGGAAAAAGGTACTCCTCTCAAAACTCTCCTGAAACTTGAGTCCACTGTCCCCATCACTACCTTAGGTTAATAGCTCGTTTAGAGACCCTTTTCATTATATGCTAATTCTTTGAGATAGGAATTTTGGGTTTTCATGAGCTGTATGCCAAAATCATCAGTATTAAAACAATACATGACCTGAAATATTTCAGTTGGTGTGCAATGAATCTAAAATATATGAAAGTTTAATTTTTATCATTACATTATGGAAAATAATGAACTTTATCACAATATGCTAATTTCTTGAGAAGGACCT
>JACXGM010001063.1:0-25435 GCA_016801145.1 Umbra pygmaea | reverse complement strand
TCTTCCTCAGGGTCCGGTCACCTCTTGTCTTTGTGCAGAGTTTTTTGCCACACTTTCCTTCCTACAGACTTCCCACTGAGGTGCCTTGATACAGCACTCTGGGAACAGCCTATTTGTTCAGAAATTTCTTTCTGTGTCTTACCCTCTTGCTTGAGGGTGTCAATGATGGCCTTCAGGACAGCAGTCAGGTCGGCAGTCTTACCCATGATTGTGGTTTTGAGTAATGAAACAGGCTGGGAGTTTTTAAAAGCCTCAGGAATCTTTTGCAGGTGTTTAGAGTTAATTAGTTGATTAAGATGATTAGGTTAATAGCTCGTTTAGAGACCCTTTTCATGATATGCTAATTCTTTGAGATAGGAATTATTAACTGAAATATTTCAGTTGGTGTGCAATGAATCTAAAATATATGAAAGTTTAATTTTTATCATTACATTATGGAAAATAATGAATTTAATCACAATATGCTAATTTCTTGAGAAGGACCTGTATATAGATGTGGCCAAAGGTATCGATACCCTCACACTTTTCAAATAAATCTGATTATTTTGTAGAAATTGACACGCATTTGGTAACCGCAATTCTTTATTTCACATTTTTAATAGATCAACAAAATGTGCTTTTGATTAATGTAGGAAAATGACTAAAGTCACATGTGAAGACGTGTCTGTGAGAGCAATTATTTTCAGACAATTGAAAATGTACTAATGAGTGTAGAACTGGATATCCCACTACAATTTTTGTTTGCTCCTTTCAGTTTGTTCATAGGCTTAACTGCAAAATGTTTCTGTTTTAACACCTAACATATGCAACAATATTTGTAGAATCAGCATTTACTTTTACAATTACTTTTATCTTCTTATGTGTGTTTGTAAGACATACCATGGGATTACAAATTAAATAATCTAAGAATTGTTTTTATAATCTCTAATCTCTAATCAAATCTACAAGTAGATGCTTCCTCAACAATGGAACCAAACATAATACAACATGAAATAAAGAAACCATGTTATGTTGAAATAAAATGGCTGATTAACAATGGATTAAAATTCAGTTATTTTAGGCATGTATTGTTGAACATGGATCTTGAAAATATGAATGGCTCAGTGGATTGGGAGTCAGACTTGTTGGAAGGTTAACAGTTTAATTCCTGACTGTGCCAAATGTTGTTGTGTCTTTGGCAAGGCTTGCTCCAGCGGGATGTCCCTGTACTGTATTGTACTGACTAAAATTTAAATGTAACAATTTGTAGCCTCCCGTTACGTTTGTGGTGCGTGAGAGCTTCTATTGTATAACGAGAGTGCTGCTTAGCAGAATCTAATCATACATTCTACTGATAGCAGAATCATCCAATTGAGCTTTTTCATTTTCCAAGTATGTTGTTGAGGGAATAGGGTAGCCTACTTGTTTTAACTTTCTCTGACCACAGATAATGACATAATTTGATCATATTGTATTTGAATCAAATTCCTCATTCATATTGGGGTGATTCATACTCAGCTGCTAACATGAATCTGAAGGAAATCCTAATTTTTTTTACATTATGTATTTCTTCTTTGTGAATTCAAATATGAGTGCGTTTTTCGACCCACTTTTATAATATATTAACAGAAATAAGGGAAATCATATTTACAGAGCCAAATCAAATTTACATATCTATTAACTAGTGAACTACATAAGTGTGACTGGATACAATTACAAGGAACAATCTCCTGACTTTCTGAACTTTGATATGTTGCACAAGTCCTTTTTTGATTTATTCTTGGACATCAGCCTCCTGCTCCCCCCGATTCCTCAATCTCTCTTTTCTTGTGAAAAGTACTTGAAAAGCCTCAGTCAACCCTCTCAATACTTTGGATGTGGCACCTCCATGGGGGTGTTGATGATGTTTTTCACTTCTAAGGTACTTAGGGGGCAGGTGAGAGGTGGCTCTGACACCTGACCAGCTGAAGTCACCAATGCTGGAAGCATCATAAGTGATGTCAGGTGTCCTTCTGGTTCTGACAGAGGAGTCCCCCAGTCTCTGGGTCAGGATTCTCTCCACTCCCTCAATTGTTTCCCTCTGATTCTCAGAATACAGCAGTGTTTGGACTATGGCTTCACTGTGGGCATACCAAGCAGAACTTCTCACTGTTGACATCACAAGGTCCAGCACTTCCTTCCTCTAAGACAGAAAATCTTATAGCCATAGTGTTGATCAGTTGATAGATCTTGAATGACCGTCTCTGGCAACATGTTCAGTGGAGGGCCCACAGAGATCTGCATGAAGTTTGGATTAATATCCAAGTCTGTAGCAGAATCAAGGAGCTTTCCAATTGGCCCAGAAAACCCGTTGTCTAACTGAGCAGGGCCATCAAGGTCAATAATGAGATGGAGCAGGGGTAGTTCACCAGTGTACAGGTTGCACAGCAACTAGACCAGTTTTCTCCCCATGTGCAGCTCCAGCTTCCTCATGATACATTTTTTATCAAAACCCCTCTTTTAGCCAGTGTTACACACTGCTCCCCAGGAGGGGAGTGGGATGTAAAAACCACTGCACAGGACTCCCTAAGGTCAGCAAAAGAGGTATGGGGTCATAGGTGCAACCAAGGACACAGAGACAGACGTATACTGCTTAAACTTGGGCTTTTATTTGAAGTATACCCCCTTACCTGTCCTACTTCCCAAAACACAAATCTAACTGGCACACGATCAAGGCACTCTACCCTAACATACCGTAGCTGGCCCAACCAGGTGTACCTAGTGTGCCTAGACAGGGGAGTTACCCTATCGGCAAAAGTTTATACTCTGGAGCAGGGCTAAACTACTCCTCTCTCCCTGTGAACAAAAGAACAAACAAAGGGTTAATTAACAAATATACAATAGACACATTACTACTATAACACACTACTACTCTATTAGGCCTAACCACTCATACAATCAAACTAAGCTCTCTCTCAAACACAACCAATAACCAACTTATAAAGCCACCAAACACAGAGACAGGGCTCACGCACAGACCAACCTGAGCAGCAGGGAGAGACAGACTAACACCCAAATGGCACATTATATACTGAACGGAAATGGTATGATAGGAAATGGTGTGTGGAATCAGCTGAACCGGATAACGAAGTGGAGGAGTCAGTGATGATTGGACTTAGGATCTGCACCACCTGTGGGAGACATACAAACTGAAGAGAACAAACACACAGAATCAGACAGAAACACAGTACAGAAACACTACCACTGACCAGGGCACACAGAAACAGGGACACCCATACTGGAGGATGTAACAGCCAGGCAAATAGTACCTTAGTAATTTTCTCAGCATGTGGCTCTTGCTTAGCTGCTTATTCTGGTGTAAAGTGGAACAGAGTTCCTGCCAGGCTCACTAGCAACACTACAGTGTTCTTCCTTGATCTTTGTAGAAAAAGATTGGTCACTGCCCTCAGTTTCCATCATCACATTAGTCAAGTCAATTCTCCCATCAATGTTGGGTACAGGAGATCTCCCCCCCTCCTAAATTTCTACCACAAACTCTTCACCCAGCTCTTTCTCTCAACTTCTCCTGTGCTCTCTTGATCTTGTTGTTATCAATCACTTTACATCTGTTGTCTTCTTTGATGATTCCAGCATCAATCAGGGCTGTAGTTGCTATAGCTTCAGTTGGCCTTAGCCCTATGGCATACACTAGCAAGGGCAGTGTTTGGAATCTCAACATCATTTTTTTTGTACCTTCCCTGCAGGTTTGGGGTCACTTTCAGGGACAAACTCATCTTTCTCATTAAAACATATGTCAGATTTTTAATTTTAAGTCTAAATCAATTTAAAATTGTTTTACTTGATAAACCTCCTTAAACAACCATATTATTACAATTACTGAGCTAGATTATAAACAATAAATGTAGTTAATTCTGGGTTAATAGCAAAATAAAGATAAAATATAACAATATTAAACTGCAAATTGATGTAGGTTAGGGTTCTCAGAATTGTAAAAAATATTCAGATGTTCTATACAGTGGGGCAAAAAAAATATTTTGTCAGCCACCAATTGTGCAAGTTCTCCCACCTAAAAAGATGAGAGAGGCCTGTAATTCACACACTGTTGCTGGTATTTTGGCCCATTCCTCCATGCAGATCTCCTCTAGAGCAGTGATGTTTAGGGGCTGTTGCTGGGCAACACAGAATTTAAATTCCCTGCAAAGATTTTCTATGGGGTTGAGATCTGCTGACTGGCATGGCCACTCCAGGACCTTGAAATGATTCTTACAAAGCCACTCCTTCGTTGCCCTGGGGGTGTGTTTGGGATCATTGTCATGCTGAAAGACCAAGCCAAGTTTCATCTTTTATGCCCTTGCTGATGGAAGGAGGTTTTCACTAAAAATCTCACGATACCTGGCCCCATTCATTCTTTCCTTTACACGGATCAGTCGCCCTGGTCCCTTCACAGAAAACCATCCCCAAAGCATGATGTTTCCACTTCCATGCTTCACAGTAGGTTCTTTGGATGCAATACATCATTCTTTCTCCTCCAAACATGACAAAGTTGAGTTTTTACCAAGCAGTTCTATTTTGGTTTCATCTGACCATATGACATTCTCCCAATCCTCTTCTGGATCATCCAAATGCTCTCTAGCAAACCTCAGATGGGCCTGGACATGTGTCCCCCTGCGTAACCCAGTACATATCCCTGGCGGCATAGCGTGTTACTGATGGTAGCCTTTGTTACTTTGGGATTATTGCTCACCATTCATGTGATCGTTTTGACCCCATGAGGTGAGATCTTGCGTGGAGCCCCCAATCGAGGGAGATTATCAGTGGTCTTGTATGTTTTCCATTTTATTATAATTCTATCCACAGTTGATTTCTTCACACCAAGCTTCTTACCTATTGCTAATTTAGTCTTCCCAGCCTGGTATTGGTCTACAATTTTGTTTCTGGTGTCCTTTGACAGCTCTTTGGTCTTGGCCATAGTGGAGTTTGGAGTGTGACTGTTTGAGGTTGTGGACAAGTGTCTTTTATACTGATAACAAGTTCAAACAGGTGCCATTAATACAGGTAATGAGTGGAGGACAGAGGAGCCTCTTATAGAAGAAGTTACAGGTCTGTTAGAGCCAGAAATCTTGCTTGTTTGTAGGTGACCAAATACTTATTTTCCACCATAATTTACCAATAAATTAAAAATCCTACAATGTGATTGCTTCTGTATCAGATTTTACTTAATATACCACAAAGTCCAGAATTCTATTCAAACTTTGTGCGTGCGCACTGTGATTCACTTCAGTAAGGGCTGACACGATTCCCCAAGTAACTCAAATAATTTGATTACTAAAAAACCTCCATGGAAAATGATTTGCCTTGAAGCTTTGTTTAATCAGTGTTACCAACGTTGTATCACTCAGTGTTTCCACACAGATAATTATTACTGTCGCACACCAGGCTGATACTGCTGGCGATGCATCCCATGAAGACTGATGGTGCAGATTACCAAATGAAGAAAGACAGCGTAAATAATAAGGGGCTAAGGGAAGAGACAGGCTGGAGATAATGACAGAAAGTGTCCAAAGTTTGGAATCAGTTCAAACGTAATTAAAACGAAAACTAAGTACAGTGTGTCTACTACAAAATCGAACTAGCTTACCACAATTTATAGCACAATGTCAATGCTTCAGCATCTCAAAAACAGAAAACATTGAGTCTAAACCATTCCATCGTATGGACGATGAAACTACACCAAACACAACAACTACCAAAATCAAAGACAAGGAAATATGTAGTGGTGACCACAATTTGATCTAAAGAGCTGACATGTTCACTACCCCTTTGGAAAAACAGCTGATTGTTGTGCACCAATTTCTCTCACTCTCTCCATGGAGAAACAGCTGAGCAACGATCTACTAGCATAAGTGTAACTGAGCTGTGTGACATTGTAATCAAATATTCAGAAGAAAATAGTTTGAGTATAAATTAATATTTACATATAGGACTATATACAGATCAGTCTCAGGTTGAAACTTGTAGTTCTGAAAGTTAAGTTGCACAACTTATGGTAATGAATTTGTATGTTTAATGTATGCTTTAGGTTATTTTTTTTTAAACAATGTAATATGGCACTTAATTGCACTTACACATATGTTTAGTGTTTTTAGAGATGATATTGTAAGCAATGTAGGCAATAAAAATGTAGCTTTTTCTGCAAATTAAACCAAACTATTTTATATTATTACAAATTATTACAAGTACAAAAGTATTTCTTATCTGATTACTCGATTAATCGATGGAATAATCTGTAGAATAGTCTATTACTAAAAAAATCGATAGCTGCAGCCCTAGTTTCAGTGAAGTTGAATTTAGCGTTTGGACCTTGGCTACTAGGTAGAAATTATACACTACAATTTGAAACATCTACTACGGGTCACAATTTCATCCCAGAGCTATGAGCCCTACAACGCGTTAGGTACAGATTTAGCCAAAATCTGCAACAGATTTTTTTTATTTTACGTTCGTTCCTCGTATATACACAATCACTGATAGCTACATTAAAGCTAATTATGCTTTCTCCACTCCAGATAGACTGATGGCTGCATGAAAACCCCAGACAACAAACTAGTTAGTCAGTTAGCCACTCACCCATTGCTCTAACTCTTTATTTCCAAACAATTGCACCAAAAAGTATACAAAGTTAGCAGTACTCTGTTAGACATTTTTATTACTTTACATTTGTTCCTCCAAGTATTTACGCAGTCACCTATAGCTACAATAAACTTTTAAACTAAATTGATGATAACATATTGCGATGCACTTCTCAACATGTATATCCCATTCACTATTGAAAAACATTGAAACTCCATTTGATAAAATATTATTAATGTAATGACAAGCAAGTATTGTCTTTATCCACCATTTTGTCCAATCTTGTTGATGCAGTTTGCCTGGAAGCCAGCAGATCCTAGGGATACCGGTATGGTGTAGCGTTTAAGGTTGGATGCAACTACTTTACATTCTCAATGTAGTGACTTGTGAGTTCTAATCTGCATATCCTATTTTTTAGTCTGTTTAGAGGACACATTCAAATTTTAAATTTAATCATACCTAAACAGTGATCAGTTCAATGAAAACACATCCTAGAGTATCACGTTTGTGAATAATCATCCATAATTTGCGAAGAATCAACAATGCTGTGAGTCCCGAACATACAGTTTGCTCCCTGTTTGTAAATGCCACATTTACATTACAATGCCTCCTGTCCAAAAAGTCTGTTCACCTTTCTCCCTTTGAATTCCCCCAATAGCCTACAACCCCCCTCAATCAAACATTGTTCGTCAATTTCTCCACTGACTTTGTCAGACGCTTAAATTGTACTCACAACAGCTCAGCTGTGTGTAAGATGGTAGGGATATGCACGAATGAATTATGAACTGGAAACGCGCTACACACAATCCACATTGAAACAGCTTCAAGAGAGTGGTTGTTTCACTGATGAAAATAATGAACTGGCCGACCTGCAGCTGAAACAGTGTGAGAGAAGTTTTTGCAGAAGTGTCTGGGAACAAGATTACAGTTTACTACTCTTTACTACTCTTTAAGTAGACTAGCTACAATCAGTTAACGTTCCTTAAGCCAAAGCCAAACAAACCACTTGTTAGGTACAGTCTGTCAGCTAAATATCATTAATAGGACTAATATGAATAGTAATGTTATTGGCCATTAATGTATTAAATATGTGTTGTCTGACTGTATCTTAGATTTTCACTATTACGACTAGCTAGACATTTTGCCACGCGAGGAGATAAGGGGAGAATTGGCACTTACTTTTTCCTTCAAGCACTGGTCTCATGCATATGGCCGTAATTTATGTTTTGATTGAGGCAAAGAAATAGATGATTTGTCGAAGTCTTAGAGTAGCAAACACAAAGCACATGCTTGAATTCTGATCCAAAATGCTCAAAATCATAGAAAATAATTCACAGAGGTTTTGGGATTCTGTTCTGTGGAGCAATGAAACAACTGGAACTTTTGGATCACGATGGATCAGTGGTATATCTGGAGGAAAAAGAATCAAGCATAAGCTGAAAAGAACACCGTGCCCACAGTCAAGCATGGTGGTGGCTCGGTGATGCTCTGGGGCTGCTTTGCATCCACTGGCACAGGAAATCTGCAGCATGTGGAAGGCAAGATGGATTCATTGAACTATCAGAAAATCCTATGAAAAAATGTCATGCCATCTGTGAGGAAGCTGAAGCCCCATAGAAAATCTGTGGTGGGATTGAGGAAGATGGTAGCATTACGCAACCCAAGAACATTACTGAACTAGAGGCCATCCGAGAATTGGCGGTTATACATCTTCTGGTTATGCATCTTCTTTCCAGTAAGTCATAACAGCAAAAGGGAGCTCTACTAAGTACTAAACATGCTTGCCACATGTCGCCCTAACTGCAGATTATTTTCTCACTGTTCACCCAACAAGCCTTTAGGCAGATCATGCACGGGATGATTACGTTCACTGATTATACTTCCACAATTTAACTTACAGGCGCCCGATCTAAACACAAGGAGTCACTGGAGAGCAATGTGGTACCATAAATAATGACTTCTCCCAAAATCCTGGGCACCGCTACGCCAATTTTGTGCTGCCTCGTGCATGAGGCCCGGGGAAAGTCAGAGAACCCATGGTCAGGCTCGAACCCATAAACATCGTGCCATAGACTGTCTTGCAATGCAGCAACTCAAAAACCTGACTTTCAATGTGAGTTAAGTAATTTTGATTGCAACTGTACATAGCTATTTTTAACTATAATATAACTATTATAAATATTACAACTATTTCATAGATAGATACAATATGTAGAGTAGATTCCCCATTTTATTCAAATAAAGCAAACATATTCATCCTTGTATAAATCCATAGCCATTCTCCTAAACTCACCCAGGCATCTTAAAGATGTGTCAAGTAGAGACTATTCCACACGAGTGTCCTGACATATAAAAGCAATCTACAGAGTTTACTGTTTGCCAATGGAGTGGCCATTGTTAACCCCCCTATGTTTAAATGAAAAGACATGCCAATCAAGCTCCCATTGTCTTTTTCATCTTTTCAATCTCTTTTTCCGTCTCCACTCATCACATTTGTTAGTTTTTAACCAGTTTTTGTTACCTCTCGCCCTCTTCAGATATGGACTGGTTGTGGACCCAGGACGCTTCACGTGACCTCCTCCTGGCCATTCATCCTCCCAACTACATAGTTCTGTGGAACGGCGACACAGGGACCAAGCTGTGGAAGAAGAGTTACGCAGAGAATATCCTGTCCTTCTCCTTTGACCCATTCGACCCATCCAACCTAGCACGTAAGCCACCAAACAGTGATGACCATGTGTTCTGCACACCTCTCTCTTAATCTTTCTAATATCCCAAAAATATCTCTAGCGGTAAATATTTGCAGTCCAGATAATATTTTCTATTTGAAAAAATCCCAGACCTGTTGTTTCTAAATATTTAATTACAGCCCAGTTAATAATACACTGCTCAAAACATTTAAGGGAACACTTAAATCACACATCGAGGCTCGATGAATGAAATACATTGAAGATCAAAATCTTAACTGTTTGTTTTTGTAATTCATTGAGAACAAAATTTTGAGCAGTGTAATAATAACAACAAAATTCAACATTACTTGAAGATACCAGACGAGTCATAATCTGTTGCAATGCTCTCCCATCTCAGTGTTGACCAGCGAAGGCATTGTCTTCATCTCCGACTTCTCTCACGCCAAAGCCCCGGGCAGTGGGGGCAAGAAGGTCTACATCGCCAGCCCTCATGCCAGTCCTGCCCACACTAAGCCTGTGCCTGCGGCCGCCCCTGCACCGACCGGAGCAAAGAAGGCCCTGAACAAGGTCAAAGTGCTGATTACCAACGAGAAGCCAACGTAAGGGACCCCCCCCCCAAGCAAATCCACTCCATCATGTCCATATAAGAAGCATGAGCCTGCATACACATTTCAGATTAGAATTTGGTATTCAATCATCTGCTATATACAGGTCTATATACAGTATGTACTAACTGTTTGAATTGCATAGCATGGTTGTGTTTTCCCAGATTGCCTGAAATTAATGTTTTGAGAAAGCATGTAACATGTATTGGTTCTGTATTCCCAGTGTTGCAAAGTGTGGTCATCAAACCTTCTATTGATCTTAACTAGACACACCAGGGGCACTGCTACATGCAAAACTAATATCCAAAAGCTTCAGTACAGGCTCATGCTTCATATGGCAAGACTATATTGTCAATCATTTTTTAACCTTTTTAAGATTAGCAGAAATGTCTGCATATGATTAACAGCACTGGCAAGCAGCTTGCGATGCGAATATATGTTACTACTTTAATCAACAATGCATCTTTTGGATGGGGCATTCAATTGGTGTCCTAAAGGTCTATTAGCAATTATTTTAACAGTAGGGGTGTTAACCCAGGTGTCCTGCCCAAATTTAGAGTCATCATGTCAAATTAATCATACCCAGCTTCCAATTGGCTTGTTCATCTCGCTTGTCCCCCTGTATCTATTCCTTGGTTGAATGAGAATAGGAAATGTAATATAGCAGCATAGCTGGTTTGCTTCTGAAACTAAGCAGGGTCGGACCTGGTCAGTCCCTGGATGGGAGACCAACGCTGCTGGAAATGGTGTTGGACAGTGAAAGGGACATCTGCAATATGTGTATATATGGGGTAATCTTTTGAATGGGATGTTAATTGGGTGTCCTAATGCTATCAATCTACTGTACTCACTGAAATTATCGAGGTGGCGTGGCTTAATGGGCTAAGACGCTGCCTTGCAGGACACACTTTGCCACGATAGTCAGTGGTTCAAAGCTAATTGTGGCTTCTCTGACTATGCCTGGTCCTCTAGCACAAGGCAGCACAAATTGGCATAGTGCTGCCCGGTATTTGGGATAGGTAATTTGGATTATTTACCTTGTCACGTCGCTCTCCAGTGATCCCGTGTGTGCAGTTTGGGTGCATGTGAATTCAATTGCGGAACACTGTTTGGTACACTGTTAGGAACAAAATGAATTGCTTAGCTTAGCAGTAGCAAATAACCATGTAGATCACAGAAGCCTACTCTAGTAGTTGACTGAATGTTTTTATTAACATGACAGTAGGAAGCATGGTCTAGGCACACAGGTATGTAGAGGGAAGCAGCTAGGCAGGCCACAGAGGGTCAGCTGAGCCGTGAAACATGCTTGCTTGGGAGCTTAGACCACTACGCCAACTACGGCAAAACACATACTTTTTCAACAGTCGAACAGATCACAAACACTCACCAGGCTTAGATGCTTCAACTTACTGCAGACAAGCTAGAACTGGAACTAGCTCCCTTGTTTTTATTGATGCTGAGACTGTTGACAGCTGAATGAATTATGAGGTTTATAGAAACACTGTATCTGGCCAGATAAAATCAAATGCCTAAACAATTTTTGGACTATAGCTCAGCTTGCAGCAGAACCATGTCCTGTAAAATACAGCTAAAGAAACCAAGGACATTTTGCATCTGGAAAGGAGAATTTTATTGACTAGCTTAGTCAATCATTTGACTTGAATCCATTTAAGGATGCCTTTCCTTGCGAATGACCAGAATAAAAGAACAAGGAAATGACCATTGCTGAATTACAAGCCTAGCTAAGCATCAACAAAGAAGATACTCAGTGTCTGGTAATCTCTCTGGTTCATATAATTCAGACAGTTATTGAATGCAAAGAACTTACAATCAAAGACAGTAATAAATATGCCAAATATGTGACAACATATTAATTTGTTGAA
Organism: Umbra pygmaea; assembly: GCA_016801145.1. NCBI lineage: Eukaryota > Metazoa > Chordata > Actinopteri > Esociformes > Umbridae > Umbra > Umbra pygmaea. The sequence goes on along the minus strand of JACXGM010001063.1, from coordinate 13,648 downwards.
TAACTTATTGTCTTCTAAAATGGGGTTGGGGGACTATAGCTAGAAACATTTCTTTAGTTCTTACATGGCACATGGTTTCTAGATGCAAATACCCTCAAATCAACATGGACAGTCTGCCTTTTAACCTCTTACTCATAGTTTCATTTCCAATCCAATATGCCGAAGTACAGAACCAAAGAAACAAACATGTCACTGTCCAAGTACTTATGAACTGCACTGTACCATTGCTGCATAGGTTCTGGCCCACTTGTTATTCAACATAAACTTTGATATCTTTCCCTACTGTTGCTATTCAATAATGCAAAGATATGTGGGTGGTTGACGTGACACTCCATTTTTGTGTTCATGGTGACAAATATTTATAAAAATGTATAATATTTCATTAAAATATCTGTTTTTATATACAGTTTAATCTTCCAGAACTAATCCATCTGTAATTAATGAGCATTATAATTCAAATATGTAAATATTTTGTTTTAAACATGAAATTTGTCCACTGTCGTGTTAGTTATGTTAAACCTACTGTAAATAATTGAAAAATAAGTCTAAATACATTAAAATACTTCAATAGATGTTATAGTAGTGTTAACTTAATGAAACTAAAGGTTATAAGTCTTAAGGTCCCCATTTAGAATAATTATGACACAACATTCTGTCCGCAAAACTCGTGTCCACCTGGTGTGACACCATTCTTTAGATATAAAGCGGGCATTAATTTGGGCACCCTATTAATGAGAGGGGCCCTTCTTCATCCAGGAAGTACAGTAGACCTCACTGGAGCACATGGACTGCAAACAAGGTGAGTTCTGTCTCAAATATTTTCATAATATTGCTATTTCTGTGCACTGTTGGAAATTGGATCCATTATGCAGTCCTTTGGTGTGACGTAATTTAAGTATTGATCTGAACATTTTTACAAATTTATATTGATTGACTATTGAATATAATGTAAACGTTAACACTGTTAATCAGGATTGAAGATTGTCTCTCATATAGCTAGGCCGCAAACTGGCCTTGATCTTAAAAAATGTCCACTGGTGTGACAGCACTGTCCTATAGTGTGACATGAAATCAGTGTCACACTGGTGAAAATTGCTGTAACACCAGTGGATGTAGGCTCTATCAAGGGGTACACAACCATCACTCTCTCCCTCCTAACCTTCCTCCCCATCCCTCCTAGCCTCCCCCCAAACTCCCTCCCTCCCCCAAACTCCCTCCATCTCACCCCCCAGCCTCCCTCCCTATCAATCTCCCCTTTCCAACTTCCCTCCTTTCTTACCTCCCTCACTCCTAACTTCCTCCGACCTCCCAACCTCCCTGCTTCCTATCCCCTTCCTAACTTCCCTCCCAACCTTTAGTAGCTAATTGTAGTAGTGATGTTTGCATTTTCTTTTTTCAAGTTTTGCCTTTTTCTCTTACTCTCAGCGTTGAAGGACACCACAAGTCAAACCTTCCTATTCTGTTTTGTTAAGGCTAGTTTGAGATCTACGTTGAAAGTGAGAGGCTGAGATGACAAACAAGGAAAGGACCAGGAAGTATAGGCAGAGGCTGAATAAAGATCCTCAGAGGAGAGAGAACATCCTGAGAGAGAGATGCAGAAAGTAAATTTGACAAGATACCAAAGCTATTTTAGCATAAGAATTTAAATGATTAATGACATGATTAATGCTTCATCGTATCACAATAGTCATGGTTGGTTTCATAATTTTCCCCACAGATATCAGGAGAAGAAAGCATGCGGGAAAATTGTTTCCCCTCAGTGTGAAGTCTGTGTCGCCAGCAACAAGGAAGAAGCTACAAGAAAAATGAAAAGTCCAAGAGGAGATGTAGGGCGAGGGATAAAGCCACTAAGGCTGTCCTTGATCTAACGCCACAATCAACTCAGGATCATGACCAGCCATTCAATCATGAAGAGATTAATGAGGCTCCAGTGGCAGTGCCTGTTTGGTGTAGCACACCAACACAGTCGCCTAAAGAGATGTCCACCAGAGACCAAAGTACTCCCAAAAGAGTACGAAAAAGATCTGTGAACAAACAACTAAGGAAGCTAAGAACGCAAAATGAGAAGTTAATGAAACAACATTTAAGCTGAAAAAAGAAGAGCAGATAGGTTTAGACAAAAGAATCAATGCCTTGTGCAGAGACGGAATGTGGATAAAAATGCACACACAAACACACAAGCAAAACAGTCAAAACGAAGAAAAACTGCTCAAGAAAGGAAGAAACAAGTGGAGTCCTTCCTATTGAGAGACAAGAGCAGCATGCTTCTTCCGGGGAAAAAGGATACTTTTGGGAGGAAAGAAAAAATGCAAAGGAGAGTAATTGTAAAGTCTTTGGTGGACCTTTACAAGGAATACTCCCAGACAGCTGAACTAAAACAGAATGTCTTACAGACAGTTTCTACGCTATAAGCCATTTTATGTTACAGAAGCCAAGGCGAATGATCGAACTACATGTGCCTGCTATCAACATGAGAACATGCGTCTCCTTATTGATGCCTTGTCACAGCGTGGTATCCTACCTTCAAAAAGCCTATGATATCTTCTCTCCATTATAACCTGTAATACGGACAACATGAAATGCATGGGGCGCACATGCACTGAGTGCTGCTATGATGAAGTCCAGATTGCATAAATAATTTAGATGATTGGACAAGATGGGAACACTGGGCAAAGGAAGATGTGGTGGTAGGAGACAAAACGTACAAAAACTGGGTGAAGAAAACTGGTTGAGGAGTTCAACAAAGATTTGGAGGGTTTTGCCATCCATCAATTCAACTGGCTTCACCAGGCCCTGAAATTCAGGCATCTTAAAGAAAATCTAAAAGATAACGAAATGGTTCTGCATGTGGACTTTTCAGAACATTATGCCTGCAAAACTGAACAAAGAAATTCAGTCATTTCATTTTGGAGGAAACAGGCAGCTGGCATCCATCCATACAGCAGTGGCATACACATCCACAGGCTCACAATCCTATGCCACAATCTCCTACTCTGTCAGCCACCATGAACTTGCTGTGTGGGCCCACCTCAAACCAGTGGTACAGGAAATTATAGCAAACTCTGGCCACAAGATTGACACATTTCATGTGTTAAGTAATGGCCCAGTCACCCAATACAGAAACAAGGCAAACTTTTACCTTTTGAGCAGTGTACCCTACACATAGAGGCTGAAGCGAATCACCTGGAATTACTCAGAGAGCTCATGGGAAAGGTGCACCCGATGGAGTTGGGGGATCAGTGAAACGCATGCCAGTAAACCATGTCCATGGAGGGCAAGACATACAAAGCCCTAAGGACCTCAATGAGTTCCTAGTCCGAAAAGAGGTCCCAAACATTAAATTCAAATGGATCGATGAGGCAGATATCCAGGTGTTCGACGAGATGTTGCCACCATCTGTCCCGAAAGTAGCATCTTAAACATGCACCAAATACTTTCCTTCTCTGCAGGAGAGATCTTCTTTAGGGTTCTCAGCTGTTTCTGCTGCTAACCAGAGATGTGCGACTGCTTCTCTCCAAGCATGATGAGGCCAGACAATCGCTCAAAAGATTCAGAGGACCCGCTTGCCTGTGAAGTCCAAGAGACTCAGCCTGAGAGTCCTAGTAGTGAAGAGGAAGAGGAGAAGGAGCTTAACGACGAGTACACTGTAGGGGAATTTGTCATTGTCCGCTATGACAAGAAGCCATTTGTTGGCCAGATCACACAAGTAAATGCTGACCACATAGAGGTCAATTGCATGGTGCAAATTGGTGGGAAAAACATATTCAAGTGGCCTGCTAGGCGAGACTGCATTATGTACAGCAAGGACCAACTGGTCAGTGTCATCTCTGAGCCAGAGCCCCACCAACGTGCAGCCCAGCTCACCAAATATGACTGGCTGCTGTTTCAATGAGGTGTGAAAGGAGAAGGATGAGTCCTTAAACACTCTAAAACACTACTGCTTTTTTATTTTGTTTGTATTTCATTGTGTACTCTGTTGTAAAGCACAGTTCATGAAGAAAATAATCAATTTACTATGAATTATTTTTAAGAACCACAGGATGTTTTGCTGTTCTTTTTTGGGTTGTTTAATGAATTTTACCCAAACTGTAGTTTTCTTCAAATGGTCAATTCCATTTATGGTTATAAAATGTGACAAGTTGGCCCTATGGCTATTCAAAAAATTATTTTACTTGAGTTGTACTAAAAATGTGACTGAATTAGATACAGAGAACAGTAGTTTTAACTTTTTATCCAGTATAATTTTTTATTTAAAACGTTCAACTTTTTATTTTACTAAATTTAAAAATTTATTTGAACAAGAAAAGTAATTATCCAGGTAAATTTTTTTACATGTTCATGTTGTGTTGCTAAATGTTACGATGGCTCCCAAGTCTGTTTTATGGAAATGTTGGTTTCTTCTTCTGACTTTATTGTACAAAAAACATTTGAACTTACTTGAAGTTGTAACTTTATTTTAATAAATTTTTTAATAAATTTGAACAAGAAATAATAAAAATGACTTTGAACAAAACAGGGGCATACCAGTACTTTTTGTTGTCCAATGGTGTGACGGAATGTCCTGGTGGTGTGACAAACTGAATTATAAGTAGAAAAGGCATTTTAATGCACAAATTCAAGAAAAAAGGGTTGAATAGTATAATAATTATATTATCACTATCCACATATAAGGATGGAATGAAGCTTCATTAGGTTTTATAATAATTATAATGAATATAATAGAGACGTTTGGGTAAAGTCCCTATGTGTACATCTCATAGTAGGATAATAACATTATTGTGAATTGTTATTGGTTAAATTTGATGTTGGAATATTATTAGGATTAAATATTAACATTAAAAATGTTGTCACACCGGTGGGACACCTTCAGTTTTGAGTTATTCACATATTAAGCAATATAATTGTCATTTGACATACATTTTAGAAACATATTTTTTCCACTTTGGATTTCAGTTCACTTCAACCACCCATGTGCTGGTCAACTCTCTCAAGCCCCCACTTGAGTTGCTGGGATGACTGTGAATGAGTACAGTTGAGGTAAAGGGTTGACTTTTAGGGAAAGAAATTAATGACAATAAATGAATATTTATCTTCAGAAAATTCTTTGGCAAGCGGGAGTTCTACGTGGTGTAGTGTCCCTGCCTTGCAGGACAGTGTATGTCATAATAGTCAGTGTTTTGAACATTTGCCCGTACCCCAGCACAAGGCAGCATGAATTGGCAATCTTTGAGTTCAATTGCAGAAATACAGTTGGTGAGAGTTATCATCTGTGCATGAGCTGACTAAAGGCTTCCATGTTGGATGAGCAGTACCAAAAGAATGAGCAGCTTGGCGAAATGTTGTTGGATGAGTCATGCGAGATAGAACCTAAAGATTTGTCCAAGGAGTTGTGGAGCTGCCGACAAGGCAGGGTTAGTGTTAATTGGAAAGGATCAATTGGGAGGGGAACAAAATGGGGGGGAGAAAAAAAAATTGACATAGCAAAAAATACAGAGATTTTTTCAGTTTAAGTGAATGAAAAATATTAATGTAAGTGCCACTGGGTTGAAGTGTGTTTAATTACATTGTAATCAGGATGTCTTTATTCATATAAAATTTCTGAATTATTGAACTCTCCATTTGGTTTATATTAAAAGGGCAATTAAAACAGGCTTTTCAAATTCTCTTTCAGCACTATGTCTACTTAAGCAATATCAAAAAGCACTCTCTTCACGGATCAACAATTGTTGTCAATTTCAGACAGGTTTATTAATAGAACTAAGACCAACTTCCCTTTTTGTCTACCCACCCGACTTTAATAACATCCACTCAATTAACATCTCTCTTTCTTTATCCACCTAGTACTATTTTTCAAAATTGTTCAATTATTTCATCAACACATCCTTCACCCATTGATTCAGGTATTGCTTGGTCTTGTTTCCTTTATTCTTTTTTACCTTTTGCCAACTAAGGGTTTGCCAACTAAGAATAACAAAACTTTCTTGAGTTCCATCCCTGCATTTAATGTGAGTCTAAGTATCGGGACAGTTGGCTCACAGGTGTTTCTAACTGTGTTTTTGGTTGCATTGGTTGTTCACTAATAAAAAGCTGTGAATGTGTAGTCTCAGTTCCTTCCATCTATGTTTGGTGTCACTAGGAAAAATCCAACATGAAGACTAGGTAGCTGTCTATGACCAAAAATGGGATTTCGATGCTAAAAGTAAAAGGGCAATCAATTAAAACCAGAGCATAAAAGTTTGATATAGCCAAATCAACAGTTTGGAATGCCCTGGGGAAGAAAAAAGCACGGGTGTCTTAAGCAATCGGCAATGACCAGGTGGACAAGGAAAACAACCACAGTTCATTATAGCAGAATGACCAGAGATGTAAATAATAACCCTAGTTTTAAGTGTCATTAAAATCACCAACAACCTCCAGAATGCTGGGCTGAAAACGTCACAATCTATTGTAGATTTCGGCAGCAGGATAGTATAGTATGGAACAGAGTTTTATGAACAGATGAGATGAAGGTTAACCTTTTATTAAAGTGTTGTTAAGGCAAAAGTGTGGACAAAAAAGGAACCGCAGATCATTCAAAGCATATACCACCTTATCTCTGAAATATAGTGGAGATCGTGTCATGGGCATGCCATGCATGGCTGCACTGGAATGGGTTCACTTGACTTTATTTATCATGTAATGAATGATGGCAGCAGCAGAGAAAAATACCAGTTTTGACCTCAAAACTGAATGGAATTTGAGAACAGAAGCATTTTGGCTATCAATGTACAAGAAAATGCCACCAGACTCATAGGGCGGCACTTGAGACAAAACACTTTCAATGCAACCATTGAGTTTGTTAATGGAAAAAAATGGAACATATAAGACTGGCAAAGTAATTTTTCTGATTTCAATCCAACTGAATTTCCCTTGCTGTACAGTAGACTAAAAGTAGAAACGTTCCAAAACAAGTAACAGCCAAAAGGATAATTAAACTTTATTTAATATTTAAAAAATATTTTTCCAGATTTTTCCTCTCTTCCCAATTCCCTTGTCTAATCCTGGATTGTCGGCAGCTCCGCAACTCCTTGTATGGATCTGTTGGATGATGGGGGGCGTGCAAATGTTTCATCCAACCACATGTTGCCTGAGCCGCCGATTCGTTTCGCACTGTTCACCAAACGCGGAAGCCGTCAGATCATGCACTGGATGATTACGTTCACCGACTATACTTCCACGATTGAATTCACAGGCGCCCGATCTGAACACAAGTAGTCGCTGGAGAGTGCTGTGGCTGCAAAGGTAATCTGACCTATCTAACCCAAATCCCGGGCAGTGCTATGCCAATTTTGTGCTGCCTTTTTGCAGGAGGCCTGGGGAAAGTCAGAGAACCCATAGTCAGGGTCGAACCCATAGTCAGGGTCGAACCCATGATCATCGTGACGTACACTGTCCTGCAATGCAGCGACTTAGCCCACTACGTGGACCCCCCCAAAAAGTAAAAAAATGTTTTTTTTATGGTTGATCCCTCTGCTTGTGCATCAATGAAGAATGCATCTAGTTGCAAGAACTGATTTCATTGCAGGACACATTGATCATCGACACTTCCAATGCACTTGTAAGGCTTGGCAGGCATCTCAAAGATGATACCGATGTCGATGGGTCCCAGAATTAATGATGTTAGCGATTTGCAATGAAATACCGGTACTAGCCTTTATACTTCTTACATTGGCTTTTATTTGCATTGGCCTGAAACTTGAGTTCACCTAAAATGGGGGTGGGGTAGAACTCGGAATATGCTGTTGTTGTGTTAAAACAACAAATAAATCAAATGTGAAAGTCTGTATTCTTGTCTTCATCTTTGAATTATTGTGTATTTGTATGCTTTAAGTGTACAGTGATTATCAGTTTATATTTTACTGTCCAAAAACTTATTGATTACACTGTATTACTTTCTTAATACTTTATCTATTTTGTGTTTGTTTTACTTGTTGATGGTTATCTGAGCTCTGCCAATACACACGTCTATCTTTCTTATTAAACCCCCTATTCCCATTGTGGGACTTGTACCAGGATGAATAATGGATCTAATTCATTACCTGTCCTTGACTCCTTGAGTCAACAGTGCATTTGATTCAGTACCTAACCTTGACTGACTGAGTCAACAGCAAGAAATAGGCTGAAAGAAAAATGTGAGGAAAAATATGTATTTTTTATCTGTGCAAATCTAACTGCTAGTCTAAATTATGTACTATTTTAACACATGCTTGTCTTTGTTTTGTCTTTGCAAATTTTTTTTTCTTGATAATGCTGATATTATTTGCAATTGAGGAGTTAGGCTTTGTAGATCAGGGATTATTGAGACTTTTTGTTAACTTAAGACCAAAACGTCTCAGGTTGGAGAATAATTTTAGTAGGTGAAACGGCATGGGACAAGACTTTCTGTCATTTTGTGTGTACAGACAGTGTTATTTTTAATGTGTTAACTGCAGTGGTTATCAAGGGAGCATGGGGCAGCCTAGTTTCTGTTGCTCTAATGATGTGGGTTTTCTTAAATGCTGGAGATGCTCTCTACTGAGACTAGGGATTCATGCCTAATGGCACCCTATTCCCTGTATATTTTTATCGGAGCCATAGAAGATATCCACACTCAGTGGGTTTGTGGACACAGTTGTTTGGTTTGAGTAATTGGGGAGGACGCAGATAGACCCCTTCCCTCTCTATTTCTGATGATGAATTTCTTTGAGCTCTACTGTGCAAAGGAAGTCACTCCCAGTTACTACTTCCGACCGCTCTCTCTCTTTCTCATGTCTCTCTTTAATCAAAAATATATATATCACCATACTTTCTGCCATTTGCTCTCTGTTAGTCTTTTCAACAAATATTTCTTTGTTTTTCCTTCTTAAATAAATTTTGAAGCACAGGTGATATGAGGATGTTTCCACAGACTTTATACCAGCCGCGGTCGGTGGATCTTAATTGGGGAGGACGGGCTCGTATCACGCTCGGGACCGGAGTGAATGGAATGGTGCGCAACGAACAAAACCAATTGTTTTTTTGTTTTGCACACATTCCATTCACTCCGGTTCTGAGCGTAATACGAGCACATCCTCCCCAATTTAGATCCACCGACCGCGGCTGCTTTATACCCCCAAAAAAATTCAGAAGTTAAAAGTAATTTCTTAAAAAAAATTTGGTATTGAATTAAGTTATTCTTAATGTTGGCGACTGGAAGACATAAAGCCATGACTTATTCATTTATTTGGGGTAATGAATAATGTTGCAAAACATTTATTTGGACAGTTGAAGTAAGAGAGATAATTATTGCTGCTCCCATCACCAGCCTTTTCAACCTCTTCTTTGATTCATCAGAGATCCCTAAAGGTTGGAAAGCTGCTGCAGTAAACCCTCTTCAAAGGGGGGGGACAGTTTAGACCAAAACTGCTATAGACCGACCTCCATCCTGCCCTGCCTCTCAAAGGTCTTCGAAAGCCTTATTAATAATCAAATGATCAACCATTTTGAATCCCACCACAGCCTCTCTGACATGCAACCCGGCTTCCGAGCTGGGCATGGGTGCACCTCAGCCACATTCAAAGTCCTAAATGACATCATAACTGCTATCAACCAAAGACACTACTGTGCAGCAGTCTTTATTGACCTAGTCAAGGCCTTCGATTCTGTCAATCACAACATCCTCATTGATAGATTAAAATACCTGGCTTTTCAAAGGACTGCCTTTCCTGGTTCACAAATTATTTCTCAGACAGATTTCAGTGTGTTAAGTTGGAGGGCCTACTCTCCAGACCTCTGGCTGTCTTTATGGGGGTCCATCAGGGTTAAATTCTTAGGCCGATTCTATTTTCTGTATACATCAATGATGTTGCTCTTGCTGCAGGGGACTATGATCCACTTCTATACAGACGACACCATTCTTTATACGTTTGGCCCGACATTGGACACTGTGTTAAAAACCTTCAAGAAAGCTTTAATAAGATAACAATTACTTCTACATTCTAGTAAAACTAAATGAATGCTCTTCAACCGATCACATGGCACCTGCCTGTCCAACAAGCATCACCACACTTCCGGGTCTGTACTGGAACATGTAGACAACTACAAATGCCTAGGGGTCTGTTTAGACTCTTCACTCTCCTTGCAGACCCACATCAACCAGCTCCAATCTAAAATTAAATCCAGGATTGGGTTCCCATTCCGTAATAAGGCCTCCTTCACTTTTCCAGCCAAACTTGCCCTCGTGAAAATGACCATCCTCCTAATACTAGACTTTGGCGACGTAATTTATAGAGCTGCATCAAACTCCTTAGAAAACTAGATGTTTGCATTTTTGCTGACTCTAACCAGCATAGCTGTCTCTGTATGTTTTGCAGACTCTCACCAGCATAGCTGTCTCTGTATGTTTTGCATCTCAACAAATGTACCTCTCTACCTCAGACCCTATGATTTGTTTTATTTTTTTCCCCACTGTACTTACCAAGAATCTACCTACATAGAGGTTCTCCATATACTGACATCTATTGCACTACTTGTACAAATTCCTAATTGTTTGATCTGAAGACCTGCACATTGCTGGTTTTACTATTGTTACTGTGTACTTCTTTGTCTTGTAATTACATGTGTAACTTCATGTTCTCTGCACCTCAACACTTTTATCTTGGCCAGGTCGCCGTTTCAAATGAGAAACTGTTCTCAACATGCTCACCTGGTTAAATCAATGTTAAAAAAAGAGAAAAGAATGTTTGCTAACCTACACAAGTACTTTTGCATGCATGCACATGTCTAACAGAATACAAGAGCCCTTAAAAAGTTAAACTGATAATATAGGCCTATTATAGACAAGTGTACTCGCGTGTTTCTCAACGGACTACTAAAATTGTCACTTAAATTTAGAAAGTCATTACAAGATGAAAATAAGAACTCAACTTATGACTGCTTTATTAAAAAGTCAGTATATGTAGCTTTGCTAGAGCTACATTTCCTGTTTTTATGGCATGAGGCAGTTTGATGTACAAGTGTTCCTCCTGGTCTCTGTGGACAGGGGGCTACTTTACCACAGGTCCTTACTCCCAATCAGTATGCTTAATAGTGAGTGCCAAGCCAGCCATCCAGTCCCAATTTCTGTCTTTAAGTTGAGGCCAAGGCATTTTTCAAAAACTATATAATATAGATAATATAATATCTACTGCCTTGAAATACGTCTGTTAAATTAGACTACTAGGACACTTAAGTTTCTTAAAATGAGAATTGATTTGGGGCATTCCTAACCCAGTCAATGTTCTGTTGATGAGTGCACTGGCAGCCATATTGATTTGAAGTAACATCCGGAAAGTTAATTCTGTTTTCTCCCTCAGAACGGAGGCTGTGACCCTGAATGCAGACTGCCTGCAGCTGTCCTACCTGCCCTCCAAGAGAAACCACATGCTGCTGCTCTACCCCAGAGAAATCCTCATCCTGGACTTGGAGCTCAGCCAGACTGTTGGTGTGGTGGCCATTGAGCGCTCCGGGGTGCCATTCATTCAGGTTGGTGTGGTGGCCGTTCACAGCACCTCCATTCAGGATGGGACCCAAGGCATACACATTTCACTGTTCAACACAATCAGCCTCACTACCTGAGCTTAGAGGAGAAGATTTCTATGATTGCTATTTTGTGAGCTCATCAAATTTTTGTGAGCTCATATATTTTGGGCTCATCCAAATAATTTACTGTTTATTATAATATTAGCAGAGCTGGGTAAATTCTATTCTTTAAACACAGTGCAATGTTTATACAAGTCTTTGATTGAACTTTAGAAATGTATCTTTATTTCCTATGTGGAACAATCAACACTTGTGGCATGATTATAATTTTTTGCCTCTTTGGCAATGATCAGATTTTCAACTGGAAAACACAGCTCTGTTTACCCTAATCAAAACTTCACTACTTGGTGGAGTCATCTTTAATATTATGTGGATCTATAAATCTCCATACCACATTTCTTGTTTGGTAATGATTTTCTGGTTTGATGACACCATGGGAATATGGGGGCCAATAATTAGGCAAACATTAATTTGCCCCCACCCTATCTGAGTAAACGTGTCAGAAATATGGCATATTGTTAGGGTTTTATTTTCTTTAAAAGTCAATGCGGATGTCGTCAGAGCCATTCTGCTTTCCAAATGGCAGAACTTGCTCTATGGACTGTTCAAATGTAGTTCATTTAATAGGAAATAGGTTGTGATTTTTGGACAAAGCCTCAGTGTTATTCAGTGTTTAATGGTGCACAGGGTTGTGTTATATGTTCCACCTGGTCTCTTATTAGTGTAGAGAGGGTGAAACCTCCAGTGCTACTAGCTAGACTGTAGGAGCTCCTGCATTTCAGTGAATTCCCAGTGAGCAAACATGTTGAAAATATCTCTTTCTGGTTGAAGACATTGAAATTACATCTTTTAAATGATTTCTTCCAGTGGGTTATATCATTTGGCACAAGAGTAACAGTGTGTGGGTTTTCACTCGATCCTGCTACATGTGTAACGTGCGTCTGCGGCCTGTAATACGCATCACTACAGCCTCCAAGCCAGCGCTGCGTCCTGAGGGGGAGGCAGTGAAGCATCATTACTCAGCTTGGGAAACCTCATCCAGCAGTTGCATGGTTCTGTGAAGGGTTATAAAGCACTTGTCACTCTGAATATTTGCATGGGCGACGACATGGCCGCTGTAGCTTTAATAATGGATCCGAGCCCAATTCTGGTAAAGAAGGATGACTGAACACACCCACAATTTCTCAATAACACCTTGGTATAGCCAAGGTGCAAAAGACAGAATTCTAGATTCCCAACCAGTCCCTTAATTTTTTAACAAGCCCTTCCTGTATCAGGCCAGGAGACCTCAATAGAATAGTAGACCGTGGCTTGAGGTTATCTTTAAGGGTTTTTATGAATATAATGAGAATAAGATTTAGCATTAGGGATTAAAGGTTAGATTTAGTATTTCAGTTTTTATTTTGGTTATAAAGGTTATAGTTACAGTAAGGGTTAAGGGTATTTGTAAAGGGTTTTGTTTTCTTTAGTTTTTTTCTAAGTTTTTGGTCCCTAAAACGTCCTCACAATAAAAAAATGTGGTTGTGTTAATACACGCCTCCACCATCTCTTAAAGGCACAAATATGATTGGCTGAAATTACTCATGGCATATTAGCAAATTAGAGCATGCTGCTCGAAACATGGATCCTGTCTTTGATTACAACTGGGGACACCCATGCAAAATAATATTAATTATGACTTAATTAAAAAGGTGACCTTGGCTGGTTTAGTGTTTTTAGCCTAAATGACACATACAGTGCTGGTTGATTAAAAAAGGTGACCTAGGCTGGTTTAGTGTTCTTAGCCTATTTGACTCATACAGTGCTGCTTGATTTTAAAAGGTGACCTAGGCTGGTTGGGTGTACTAAGCCTATATGACACATACAGTGCTGCTTGATTAAAAAGGTGACCTAGGCTGGTTGGGTGTACTAAGCCTATTTGACTCATACAGTGCTGCTTGATTAAAAAGGTGACCTAGGCTGGTTGGGTGTACTAAGCCTATTTGACTCACACAGTGCTGCTTGATTAAAAAGGTGACCTAGGCTGGTTGGGTGTACTAAGCCTATTTGACTCACACAGTGCTGCTTGATT
>JACXGM010001062.1:12839-59408 GCA_016801145.1 Umbra pygmaea | reverse complement strand
TTATCTTCAATAATTGTCGTTATGTTTGGGTACTGCAGACGGCGTCTGTATTATTGCGCAATACCAGCAAGAGCACATCGTCTCAAACTGTCAGCAGCGTTCTGTGTGCTCGTCACCTTGTGAGTTCATTCTTCCAAGAACAACTAGCAAGAGCATTCTCCCCAAGAACACAAGTCCGTTCTTTGCATTCTTGGTATTGGCCCCCATCCACTCATGACCTCAACCCTATTAAGAACCTTTGAAGAATCCGGAAGGAAAAGATTTATGAGGGTGGAAGGCAGTTGGATCAAAAAAGTATCTCTGGCAAGTAAATTCAAGCAGAATCTCTCCATAAACTCACAAGTTCAATGGATGCAAGAATTGTGAAGGTGATATCAAAGAAGGGGTCCCATGTAACTTGCCCTGTTAAGATGTGTTTGATTGAAATAGGTTTCGATTTCAGTAAATATGACCTCCTAATGCTGAATATTCAACAAATGAACATTTTCAGTTCTTTACAACTTAAAACATGTTTTGGAACAGTGCAAAATTGTGTTTTAATTGGGTGGTTTGTTCAATAAAATTTGACGGTAGGTGACTTAAAAATTATACTGACTGTCATTTGCATTGAAAAAATTGGCAGTTATTTTTGTGTTGAAGTTTAGTGAGTGGACAAAACAAGATGTATTTTGCTTGGTCATCTTAATTAAAAGGAACATCTAGACAATATTCAACATGTGTTTACCAATGCACATACTGTATATTACAAAAATACTGAGAGAAATTGCCATTTAACTTCAGTGAAAATGTGTTATGGTTAAACACTCAAACCACACATGAGTTTATCTTCCAAAATAAGGGTGTAAATGCCAAAGGTAATCTTTTGTGGAGTTGTGGTTGTCCTTGCTGAATAGGGTGTAACAATTGTTAACTAACATTACATCCCAAAACACAATGGTTTCAGATTAGGCTTCTGATCTTTTTTAATAAAGATAATTTAAAGTTAATACTTTTTAATTGAACTTACATTGACATTGGTCTTGTTTGAACCAGAATAGATTTGATCAAAGCCGATTTGAAACCGTGGGACTTGGATATTCTTTATAACTCAGAGGCTTTCTCCTGACATATCCTTGTGAATCACGTTCAAATATCGACTGAATAATCTATATTCTGATTGCATTTCTGTAATTACAGCAAATACCATTCTATTAATTTGTGAAATGTTCATTGTTAAACACACCTCTGGGAATTATTGTGGTTAGTAATTGCTGTATTCAGTTGTCAAAATGACATTATCATTGGAAAACTGGTAAATGCATGTAATGGGTCCATAATGTAAAGCAACATATGGTTTTCCCATATATGTATTGTTCTATCTAGCTATGTTAAATCTGTGCATGGAGTACTTATCCACTAGGAAGTGTGTTCCCTTTGGCATTTAAGGATTCAAATCTGGACTTCCTGATTGATGAGGCTTGATTGATTATTTTTCCATGTTTTGCTATCATACTTTCATATCTCTGTACAGAACTTTGCTTAACCTTGATTATTTTTAAATGTGCTTTATAAATAAACTGACTTGACTTGAGGCAGCGTGATAATAATGATGAGATCGGAAGTGCTTCTGAAAAAAACATTTAGATTTACTGTCCCTAGTTTTCTGAGAGTTGCTGCTATGAAGGAGGGCCTTAATTAGAACTTGGATATCACCAAAAGATAAAAATGTAAAACATGAAGACAGTCCTGTTTTGCATGCGCTAAAGATTCGAAACATACCTGCCCAGTAAGAAATAGCTGTGAAGCCAATTGTGAAAATACTATAGTTACACTAAAATGTGCTGGCATTTGAAAATAGTTGATCAGTTATGGATAAAAATACACTCAAACTAAAGCTGACTGTATGTTAACTTTCAAGTAATTTAAAAATCCAAAGTGTTGGAATACATAGCCCACATGTCCTTTACAGGATTTAATGTTTTCTATCTTCAATATTCACCTGATGAACTGCCTGGGTGAAAGTAGTGGCTTTGCTTTCACGTCTAGTCACCCTGAGGGGCAGAATCTTAATCACACCCCTGTTTTCAAGCCATTAAAATAAGCCAGTGACATTTATTAGATGGAGGAAGAAAATAAACAGCTTTTAATTGGCTCACAAGGAGACTGTTCCTCTCTTAGGTTCACTACGCTCAGGAAAATTAAAATGTCAGCATTATAATGGTATAGAATATGTTAAGGGTTGCAATCATGGTATGGTTTGATGCTCAATGTTGAATCTCTTAATATCAGAATCTCCCAGCCATAAATCTAAGCTAGCTAGTGCAATAATGTGTGATGAAAATGGAAACACTTGAATTGAGGTAAACTGTAGAGTAAACCCCTCTCATCACAATCTGTCCTGCAATCACAGACAAAAACTTGTGAATTTTTGATTGGGTTGTGAGCAGTGTTGCCAAAACCTAGGTCAAATTCTAGATATTGGATTACAAGAAGGCAGAGAACTCTGCTAAACAAAGCTGTCGGCTGGAATCTAACCAAAACACCTGCACGGGAGATATTGGCTGAGAATTCTGGATAAACCCAGGCCACTCATATCTACTTGAAATTGTAGTTTAAGTGTGTGCCAATCAACAGAACCAAAATAACAACTCGGTTTGACCATATTTTTTTAAGTTTGTATCGCATACCAGTTGTCAGAGGTCTGCTTTAATATTTCAGTACTGGAGCAGGTCACAATTACTGTACGTACACACCGCCACAGACTTGAGCTTCCAAAGATACCAGAACTCATTCATTTTCAATGGAAGCCAGCTTCTCTCAGCTGCCATGACCGGCTAAATCAGTCGGCGTCGCGTTTTGGGCGTTTTGGGCGTGTTGAGCGACCAGAGCGTCTATCAGAAAAGTTGAAGTTTGTTCAACCTTATGGTAATGAGCTATGACGCGGTTCAGCGGCTAACGACCAGCAACCAATCGAAATATAGACATCCTTTGATGACGGTCCTGGAGTGTGTCATGAACCCAACTCTCCGAATCCGACATCGACGACTTCCGAAATACAATAAAGCAGCACCAAACACAACAACTTCCCGATCATCCATAATGATCCAGTGATACACATACGACGATGAATTCAACTCTTATTGGAAATATGTTCCCTCAGTTCCCTCGATTTAAGCGGGAATGCAATTCATTTGCTCAGGATATATTTAAGGCTACGTATGCTAGTCCTGCCCTATTTTTTACAGTCTGATCATACCACGTCAGAGCAGCCAAAGCGCCCAAAGCGTCTAAAGCTTCCTCGTACTTTTTTGACAAGCGTCCTTGACTGGGCGTCCAGAGCTTCTTTGGAAGCTCAAGTCTGTGGCGGTGTGTACGTACAGTTACAGAGTTACAAACTGCTCTCATAGTGTTCCTTTGTCTTGGAGGGGGCTACTGGGCCACCAGTCCTGCATACCAGCTTTAGCTCCTTAAAATGTATTTTTGCAAATGGAATATAATAAAGCTAACTTTTTATTCTTCTAAACCTGCCTCAGTTTTGTGAATGGTTTAGGTTTCAAAAGCACCTAAATCCTTCATCTGTAACAATTATAATCAAGTACAGCCAATACAGGTAACAGTCAGATATTGGAAAGGGCTCTAACGTACAGTACAACATGGTAATGACACATGCCACCCTGGGAGCATTAGATTTAGGAGGTCTGAGATTGCATTGGTTATCATTTAGGTTGTCGCGTTTAAGCAGGCATTCAGGAGAACTGAGAGGTCGGGCTCAGATGCAGCTACTACAAGACAGACTATACACTGTATCACTCGTGCCCTCGTTCTGGATGTGTGGCAAATATGGACAGAGGGCTGTGGGCTGGAGATAAGGAGATGGTCTGTCTTGAACAGCCCAACCCAGACAAATGCACACTGCATCAGGGCTCTATGTTGGACCAGAGTGCACAGTCTGGGGGAGTTATCAGCTGCTGGTAACCTTAGCCAATCAGGAGGCCTGGACTGTTATTTCTTCTTTTCTTTCTTTAACATTTTGCCATCTTTATTTCACCTTTATTTATTTATAGTAATAGCCAAAGAGGGAAGCCCTATCAGGGAACAACATGTGATTTACATGTACAGTTAACTCATTTAGCAGATGCTTTTATCCAGAGCTACAGCATTGAGTGTAAAATTCATGTATTTCCTACTGGCCGCCTGCTGGTATAAACACCTCAACCTGGTGTCATAATCATCTTGCTCGACAAACTGAGATACACACGGTCCTTTCGGGGCAGTAGCCAGGCAGTTCTCCACTTAACCTAGTCGATCTCTTAACACACATGGCTAGGAATATCCTGCTGTATAGTTCTACCAGCCAAGGTTTCACCTGGTACACATAGCTCAAGCTGCTTTAATATGTGGGATAGGATTATGGGTGACCAAACATGTAAACGTGTCAATGGATGTGTTGTGATTCAACAGCCTGACAAAGACCAGCTTTAGGAGGACTTAAGAGTGGCACTAGCTGTGTTAGACTGTGGTGATGAGGGCACTGCCTCTTAGGACAGCTTTCCTTTTAAGCCATGTGATGGAGAGCAGTGCAGCACGCCACATGTTTTTGAAGGTGTAGTTGTCAGGTTTGTGACGAGGATAAAGCTGTAAATATACTCCTTAGCAAATTCCGGTATGGAGTATGTGCAATCAATACCATGATTTAAGAATCCACTAGACTGCAAAATGTTCTTTTAGTCTGTGGATATTCTTGGTCATTAGTATGTCAATGTAAAAGCCACATTATAGCTTGACATTTGTAGGTCCCTTCATGATTTTTAACATACCCACCCATGTCTGGCCAGAGAAGGCAAACTCCAAATAAGCCTGCAGTTCTCTCGGTTTAATGGAAGAAGCATTGCAGTTTTACATTCGTATGCAAAAGTTTAGGCACTGCTGACAATTTCCTTGATTTTCATTCATAAATAATTGGGTGTTTGGATCAGCAATTTCATTTTGATTTATCAAATAACTGAAGGACAATAAGTAATATTCCAGTAGTTAAATTAGGTTTATTGGATTAACATAAAATGTGCAATATGCATCAAAACAACATTTGGGCACCAATAATGTAGAGGAATCAACCACAGAGTTGAAGTTTTGCTGGGGCTGGATTTTTCAACAAGACAACGACCCAAACACTGCTCAAAATCTACTCTGGCATTTACGCAGAGCAATAAGTACAATGTTCTGAAATGGCCGACCCAGTCCCCAGACCTGAATATCATTGAAATCTGTGGGGAGATTTGAAGCCAGCTGTCCATGCTCGGCAACCATCAAACCTAACTGAACTGGAAATGTTTTCGAAGAAGAATGGTCCAAAATACTCAATTTCATTTTGATGCAAAATGCACATTTTCTGTTAAGTAAGTAAGTAAGTAAGTAATCTTTATTTATATAGCACCTATCCCAGATAAAATCACAAAGTGATTTACATAACAAGTGTAACAAATATTAACAATTAAAACATAACATACAGAAACGTACAAACAAAATAGCTCAGTCAACTGAAAGCTTGTCTGAATAGTATTGTCTTTAGCTGTTTTTTAAAAGAAACAACAGAATCAGCCACACGCAACGACAAAGGCAGGGCATTCCACAAATTGGGAGCGACTGCAAAAAATGAACGGTCTCCCCGAGATTTAAGGCGTGTTTTGGGGACCATCAGGAGGTTTTGACCTGAAGAATGAAGAGTACGGCCGGAAGAATAAGAGGTCAACATGTCAGCAATATATTGGGGTGCCTGTCCATGTAGTGCTCTAAAAGTTAAGACTAAAATTTTAAAATCAATTCTATATTTTACTGGAAGCCAGTGGAGATTAAATAAGATGGGAGTAATGTGTGCCGTTTTGTTTGTTCCTGTTAGTAGCCTGGCTGCTGCGTTTTGCACCAATTGGAGACGGCTCAGAGAAAATTTGTTAAAACAGGTAAAAAGAGGATTACAACAATCTAGCCGTGAGGAGATAAGAGCATGAATAATCAATTCCATGGTAGCTTTGGGGAGTAATGATCTCAGTTTAGAGATATTTATCAATTGAAAAAAACAATTTCTGAAAAAAACTGTCTAGAATGACCGTCCAGAGACATCGATTGGTTGAACAAAACACCCAGGTTTCTTAGACTCATCTGGACGGACGAGTCCAAGGAACAGACGTGTTGTTTAATTTGGGGTAGTTTTTGTTCCGGACTAATGATTAACGTTTCAGTCTTTTTTTTATTCGGCTGTAAATAATTATTATGTAACCAGTTCTTAATGCGCGACAGGCATTCTAATAAGTCAGTTAATTTACCTAACTCTGACTCATTGAAAGAGCAGTACATCTGAATATCATCAGCATAGAAGTGATAAGTCACATTATTATAATTACGAATTAATTCACTAAGAGGGCTAATATTCAATAAAAACAAAATTGGACCTAAAATCAAGCCCTGAGGAACTCCATAGGAAAGCGGGGTCATGTCTGACAAAATGTTGTTTACGGACATACAAAATGATCTATCACTCAAGTATGAAGTGAACCAATTTAGAACAGACCCAGAAAATCCCATTTCATTATGTAGACGATTTATCAGAACTCCATGATCCAATGTATCAAATGCCAACATTAAGTCAAGTAAAATTAGCACAGTGTACTGTCCAGAATCAGCAGCCATCAAAATATCACTTGATACCTTAAGAAGTGCAGTCTCAGTATGGAATAATGGTTAATCCAATAAACCTCATTTCACTACCGAAATATTACTGTGTCCTTCAGTTCTTTGATAGATCAAAATTAAATCATGAAAATTGTTAAGGGTGCCTAAACTTTTGCATACAACTGTAAATACTGAGTAGGCTGGCCATACTGTAGTGTTTGAATTCAATAACACTTTTGTACGTTTTAAGGCACTAGCGAGCTAACTGATTGCTAATACCTGGAATTTATAATCCTCTGACAAGTGTATATGGGGACCCAGAACACGGTCAATTCCCTTTGTCTTTTCAAACTCACTCTCAGTTTCCAGACCACTTCAAACCTTATACTGATTTTTTGGTAGCTGCAAAAGAGGGACAGAGAGAGAAAGGAATAACCACCAGAGCCCATCAGCAATCGGATAGATTCAGTAGATGTCACTGACCATGTTCTGCTGAGCCAATAATGCCTTTCACTTCACTCCATCATGAACCTAGCTGACCTTTAAATTAATAGTTGAAAAAAGACTACAATGCTCTCTTCCAATCATTCTACTGTACAAAAAGCCTTGACATTTCTAGAACTGGGGTTTTAAAATCTGTGCTTCCTGGACAGAAATTTTCTAGTGCTGATTTTCCAGTGTTAACTATAAACTGAGGTGTTACATTAACACTTGTGAGTGTTAAATCAACACATGGGAAATATGTAAACTAGAAGATAACATTCCTAGTGACACAATTTAATGTAAAAAATACGCTTTTGTGTAAAAAACAACACTGAACGCTAGGTACAAGGTAAAAGTTTAACACTATCGGAGGTGTTAATTGAACTTGGATTCCGTGAGAAATATATAAACACTGCTACTATATAAACACAGTGCTAATTTCAACAACCTCCGAGTTAAATTAACACTGCAGATTTTGCTGTGTGTGGTTGGGGCAGTGTTTGATAGTCTTTTTGTTATGTACAATGACTTTGAAGATCTCTAAATGCAGGTCTAGGCAGGGTAGTACATGGTTCTATCTAGGGCAGGGTAATTTCAATGGCTGAGGTTTTGACAATAAGCTGCTTCCTCTCCTACTGTAGATAAGATCACACAAAACCAATGTAAATTATCTGTCAACACTATATTTCATTCTCCAACCAGATTTATATAGCTATTCATAAGGCTGGTAAATATTTCAATCATTATTTTATAAATACCTCTTCACAACAGTAATTGTCACAAAGTGCTTTGACAGACATCTAAAATATTTTTATAATAGCAGATTGTAACCCTGTAACGTGAACATTCACTCGCCTTGGCTTATAGTGTACCATAGCACTCATAGGTCTCATTCATGTCAGACCAACAGAGGTACACTATAGAGAGCGTTTGTAGCCAGTACATTGGGACTTGATTGAATCTGCCCTTCAGCCAATGTATGATTGATGCATGTCAGAGCTTCCTGCTTCCAGGCCATCCTACAAACAATATGTAATCTACTGCTGACATTTAATAGACCTACAGCCTACATAACAGTCCTTTGATTGAGGTTATTGGCTCCTGACAATAACACCAAACATACTTCTAACATTGTGACAAAATGGCTTAAGAACAAGTCAAGTTATTGACCTCAATTCTAAATAAAATGTGTGTGCAGAACAGAAAACTTGTGTGTAAGCAAGGACGCCTACAAACCTGACTCAGTTAAACCAGTTCTGTCAGGCCAAAATTTACACAACTTATTGTGGTTGTACGTCTCCCTCTGCAGTGTCTCTTTCTCCTGGAGTGTCTATAGGCACCGACGGTCAACTTCACAGAACTACTTACAGTATGCCACGGCCCTCTCTAGCACACCTGTCTGTGATGTGTAATTATCCACAGTGTATATATGTTCCCCTCATTCCCCATGTCATTTTCTATTCTTGTTTTGTTGCATGTATACCTGCTGATAATACCACAGGCCATTGTGCCACTAATATTATTATTGGCCTGCATGCCATTTACTATTAAGAGCCTTCATACCATCTTTATTATATTTGGGACTAAGTTAAGCCCTAGGGAATTATGCCAGTGTATCTGCCTGTTCACAGTACCTCATTAAATTCCAAAACCCACTACCTGCCTGTGACTCCTATTCCTCAGCCGTTACAGTGGGACACTTGTACCCTGGAAATCCAGAGTTCTCGCGAGAGCACAATTTGAATTTGCTCAGCAAGTTACTCTGGCACCGAGTAATTCTGCTCATTAACTATGCCCTTGTATCCGAGCTGCACCAATCACATCGGTGTATCTGATATAGGCGTGCCAGAGGCTTGTTAAACAGATGACGACACGACAGCTCTCTGCGACCTCGAAGTCATTAGTAAACATTGTAAGATCGCTATGGATTAACACCAGTTGTTTAAAACGACTTGGGCCACTACAATGAACGAGTTAGACTTGGCTTTTTGTCTAAAAGAGGAACAAAAGACGGGGCTCGAATCGTTCCTTTTTTATAAAAGGACGTTTTTGCTGATTTGCGACCTGACACGGCAAGAGTTTTATCTACCAGTTAGCTCCGCCATAGGGTTAGTGAAAACCCACTGGTGAGTGGTCGTAGTGTTATCCAATTGCGTACAGTGAGATTTTCTAATGCACGCTTGGTGCCGCCCCTCGAGTTGAGTCATTTACATTACTCGAACCCAGACCCTTAATCGTTCAGGATTTGGGTCTGGATTTTTCCAGGCTAGGACACTTGTGGAAGGCTACCCAAAAGGTTTGACCCAAGTTAAACAATTTAAAGTCAATGCTACCAAATACTAATTGTGTTTCTATAAACGTCTGACCAGTGATTCATTTGTAAATCCAATGGGCCCTGAGCGCATAGTTGTTTGAGAGTGAGAAGGATCCAGCAAGTTCAGAATGAAAAAAAACAGAATGAATGAAAAAAAGAGTAAGCAACAGTGCTGCAATGCAGTATACCTAAAGACTGGTAGGCTAGCAGAGACGTTCGCTTTAGCTCTGGATGATTTTGGTCTGGCCCTAGGTATTTTTAGTTTGACTTGCACAGCTTGTTTAAACTGAGACCTTCGTTCAAAAAATTTGCACCGGATAGTTAAGAAACTCATCTGTAGTAATGATAATTATGTGTACAGAAAGAAATGTCATACCTTAGTTTTCCAACAGCATTTCCTTGTTTTACTACTTAGAAGACAACACTGTTTGTTTCAAGATCAGTCAAGGATTCAGAGGGATTTTCCATTAGAGTAATATTCATTTTAGGGACACAACATATTTTAAAGACTTTAAGCATAAAAAATGTATTACTAACAAAAAATATATTTTGATGAGGAATATTATAAGATTATACAACAATATTGAAAAATATGGAGTTTATTTGATTTTTATTCTGAAGATATGCAACCTTACTTGGGACTTGGCAGTTTAGCCTATTTGCACTAAAATCTGAGTAATTATTTGTTATTTAATTAACTCTGGGTATATATTGTTGTGTTCTATGGAAAAGGGAGATTAACTATTTAAGATGATCATTTAGAAACAAGTATTAGCCCATTTTTACTTCAAAAATACCACATTATGTCATGGGGACTCAAATGGCACTGAATGCTAGGAATGACTCATCACAATTACATTTTTTTCTGCATTGTATCCCTTGTTCCATTTTATTTGTTTGACTAAAAATAATTTCCAAAAATCTTGTATGTGTTCATTGTGTGTTGTTTAATGTGATGCTGAAAACAGCTTGGATGGTTTTGCTCTTTTGCCCTGAGAACACGACAGCTGTTTTGTCCAAAGACTATTCGAAATGTTGACTTGTCTGACAACACATCACAATTCCATTGTCCTACCTTCCAGCGGCGCTTCTGGACAGTGTTGCTCTATGGCTTCTGCTTTGGATAGTAAAGTCTTAACTTGCATCTGTGGATCCAGTGGCAGAGGTCACACCCTTTCAGAAGTGGTTTTCGGCCTTGCCCTTTATGCACTGAGATTTTAACGGATTCCTTGAAATGCCCAAAATCCTACTGATTTGTCTTTCAGTAATGTTGTTCTCAAAGTGTTGGACTATTCGTTGACGCATCTGTTGGCAGATTGGCGTGCCTCGACCCATCCTTTCTCTTGCCTTTTTTGGAGGCTCCTTATGTACTATTATTACACGATTGCCTCACCTGTTTCACATCCCCTTCTTTATTCAACTTGTCACATCGCTATTAGTCTTAAATTGTCTCTGTCCCAACAATGTTTGAAATGTGTTGAATGCATCAATTTCAAAGTAAATGTTTATCTTAAAAAACCTGCAGTTGATTAGGTAAAACATCAAATACCTTTTCTATATGGGTTTTGTTGTTAAATACAAGTCAAAGTACATTTTACAAATCAGTCCTCTTTTTATTAGCATTTTCAATTCTGTCACAACATTTTCAGAATTGGGGTTATACAATGTTGTAGTAAACTTGCACCTTTTTAAGTAGCCATATCAAAAAAAGAGTACACATTCAGGGTTGCCAACTTTGGGACGTTGGCTGGCGTGAGACTTGTAAAAGATTTCAGTGAGCGCGCGCACGCAGAACACTTTTGGTAATGCAAAATCTAAATTTTAGAAATGTTAGTCTTTGTTTACTGTAATATAAACCATGATTTTTGCAAAAAAACAACTAATAGAATGGAAACGGTTATTTTTTTACTGCTGAAAGCGTGAGAATCACGCCAGATGCGTGAGAGTTGGCAACCCTGCACATTTTTATGTTAGCCATACTTTTACAGCTTACTGATGTTGTAGGTACAGTATATCATGGTTTCATATATTTGAAACCCCTGAACTTCCTCACTCAGTGGCAATAAGAACCCCCTGATTAAAGCATCTTCCTGTGGCTATGGCACTCCATCTCTTTTTTAATAGTATTTTGAATGGGGGTGTCATGTTGGGCTTGGGGAGGGAGTGCGATTTTTTTCTGGGACCACAATCTCAAATGAACATAACATTTATGAAAATCCTGAATAAAATGCTGTTTGTAAAAGGAATGGTAATTTCTTAATTATATACACTATATGCTTATAATATTTCAGAAATTAACACACTCATCTAAAACACTACAGGAAGGTTGCTTTTTTATTCAGTAAATTAATAATATTTACTTTTATTCAGAAAATGTGTCTTCGATCTATAGTTGTTTTCTCCTTATGAGTACCCACCCCTGTGGCTTTCTTTGGAGGTTAGACACTCACAATAAGGAAACAAACTCATAACGGGTCTGAATTATGCAACAGGGCAGAGAATAGTCAGAATATGTGTCGGTTCTGTTTCTACTTCTGTGATCAAAAAGAAAAAGATGACTTCTGAACAAATATGGCAAAATTTAAATTTTATGCTTGACATCCTGCAGAGCATGTTTTCTAATGCAAAAAAAGTCTTAACAAAAGACTGAATGGAATCCCCAAATAAATAAATATGTGTTCTTTGATGAGAACTACGTTTCTATTTATAATCTCAGTTAATTTCTACGAGTTTACATAAATATAGAGGCAATGTCACAGTACAGCATAAATATTTAAAATCTTTTTCCCTTTTTCCTTTCTTACCAATTTCCTCTAATCCTGCCTTGTCAGCAGCTCCACAACTCCTTGGACAGATCTGTGGGACAGCGAGGGGCACGAACATGTCAACCACATGTCACCCAGCCACTGATTCTTTTCGCACTGCTCATCGAACACAGAAGCCTTTAGTCAGACACGGGATGACTATGTTCACCAATTGTACTTCCGCAATTGAATTTACAGGCGCCCAATCTGAACACAAGGAGTCACTGGAGAGCAATGTAGGATAGACAATCTGATTTATCTAACCCAAATCCCAGGCAGCACTATGCCAATTTGTGCTGCATTGTGCAGGAGGACCGGGGAAAGTCAGAGAACCCATAGTCAGGCTTGAACCACTGACTATCATGACATAGACTGTCCTGCAATGCAGCGATTTAGCCCACTATGCCATAATGACCCCCCAAATACTTATATTGAAACATTAGATTGTACAACATTTCATTGCTCAGGAGCACGCTCATCTTCTTCCTTAATAAAAGGCTCAGTGATAATGAATGAAAGTGAAGCAGGAAACACAATGTGTTCATTTGTTAGCGAGTGGTCCCTCAGCCTCATTTAGTTTGTCAATCCCACTTATTATTCCTTCTCATTAATCACTTGTTAATTCCACTTAAATCAGTCCCACTCAACACTAATTGACCAGGTTTAGAAATGCTTAATTGTCATTGATTATTCATAATTCATCTAAACAACCATTCTCTGCTCACTATACTGCATTCAGTGAATTTTTAAGAAACTATTCCTGATGTTGTTTCCACCATTGATAATGTCATATATGTCAGGATGAAAATTGTTTGCATATTTGATGAAGCAAATAATAAACAGCACTATTTGGCCATACACACATGTGATGAGTGTAGCATCAAAGAAAAATTGCATATGGAAAACAAATTCTAATTTCTAAGGCAGGGGTATAGTACCTTTGTTTTTGGCTTTACAATTTTTTAACCCAGTAGGTTTACTGAGGACCAGTTTCTATGTGCAGCAATGACCAGGGGGTAAAGTTCTGTGGGGTGCAATTAGGGTGAACTGTCTTGCTCACAGACAAAATGACAAAGCTTTCACCTTGCTGTCAGCATTAATGTGAAATTCTACCCCAGACGCCCCCCAAAATCAGCTATTTCCTTTCATAGTCATTCACAAGACAGAAAAGATGTGTCAGAATTTAACTCTCAGGTTTTCATGAAGCTTGAAGCCTGCCATTGGACATGACTTGTCACAATGCATAGTTGGTTAGTGTTGTTAGGGACCTGTGTCAGGGACCTTGGTGACATCTCCTGGACATTTCATTCATCCTCATCTTGGACTGGTTGCACACACACACACACAATGCATACACACACACACACACACACACACACCTGTAGCATTGTGCTGGGTGCAAGATAGAGTTATAAGGATCATTTCTATTTTGTGAAATGTGACCGACAGGGTTTTGAGAAAAGTTTAAAGGAGACAGGGTGTCTCAGAAATGTAATCTATGCAATTAAAGCTACCGTAACCAAACAGGGACAATAGCCAGATGTTTACTATAGCCTTTTGGGCCAACAGGGGGATTTACTGGAACCTTTTGGGCCAACGTGCATTAGATGTCTCCCTGCTCTAACACCTACTTCTAAGCTCTTAAATACCTGGTAGACTCAGTGGTGAAGTTATGAGACATCTAAAACATGCAGAGCAGTGGGACCCCAGGACCGGAGTTGAGAACCACTGGCTTAATGTATAGAATTCCAGACAATCAAATGCCTAGTAACTTAGGTTAAACTAGGACTAGTTAACTTAGAATACAGGGCCTGTATTCATAAAGATTCTAAGAATCCTCTTAGAAAACTCCTAATTTAGCTTAAAAACTTTTACGTAGGAGTCTTAGCTTAAGAACGATTCCAGACCGATCTAAGAGCAACTCTGAGCAAGGAAAAGACAAAAACTCTTATCTTAGTAAGGAGGCGGGGCTGACCCCGTTGCTATGTATAACACAATCTTTTGAAGACTGTGCTTGGTTGGTTGTCCAAGAAGGAAAAAACTGAGCGATTTTAAGTATTCCGTGAAACTGTCACAGATTTAAAAGTTAAGGATCTGTGGCAGTTTCACAGAATTTTCGGCCATTCCGTGAAACTGCCACAGAGTTTGAAGTTAAGTGTCCGTGGTAGTATCACGTATTTCGGAGATCACGTTGAATAATTCGGATGTGGGTTCCATCAATTACTCCGACAAAAAGGCTGCTAAATTCATAAATGCAGTTTTTTATGCCTGCAAGGTGGGAATGTCCAGTGGAAAGGAAATGAACTGTGACACAATAAGAGGTTCTGAAAGTGCAGTAATTGTTTGTGTGATCACTCTGCTTACAGAAGGTTGTGACAGACCAAAGTCATCACTGCTACATTGTTGCATTTTCCCAGTTGCCAAATATCTTAATGCAGTGATTACTTTCATTTCTGGCACTATGACATTTCTGCGCTGTGTCTGAGATGTTAGCGTGTCTCTAATAAGATCGGTCACAAACATGATCCCTGCACGATCTAATCTATAGCTTCTTATTGACTCACTATCATCCATTGTCTGCAACACATTTCTTCTCCGTCTTCGTAATTCCGCCTTTTTCTCCTCTACCGAAAGGAACTCTTAAGCCTCTTAAAAGTCCTCGTCTGTACTCCTACCAATTTTGGCCTTAGGACCTCTTTTAAAAATTAAGATGCTTTCTGAATTACTTTTTTCTTTACTAGGATTTTTTTTTTTTAAGAGTAAACGCCCACATTTCTAAGAATTTTCTTAGAATTTTCCGACTAGGAGCTACTCTTTGCATTAAGATTCTATATGAATACGGGCCCAGGGCTTTCAGCCACAGGTGGGATTATGTATTAATGCTAACAAGTGGGCCAAAAGGGAATCAGTATTATGCATTTGTTATGACATATTAAAACTTTAGCTTATTGCTGAAAATGCTGGAGAAGCGAGACACAGTTCCAAAAACAACACAAGTGGGCGTTCTAAAAAATGGTGAGTAAATCACCCATTAGTATATATGACTATTTGTACTACACTGGTAGATGACTGAAGCAGTGGCTATGTCTTACAACCTAAAGAATTGTTATTAGATATGTGTAATGGAGGATCTGTGTTTTGGAGCAAACTGCTCTTGCGTAAAAAAATGCATGCTGGAAGTGTGCCGGTATTAACAAACAATTCAGAGTTGTTTGTGATTCATTAGGCTGCGGAGCTGGCCGTGGTGCTGAATCCACCTGTTGTGGTTTTAAATCACTGCGTGTGAGTTGTCAGTTTCGCTCCCTCATAACCTGTGACATCTGTGGCATCTCAGCAAAGGAGAAGCGCTCACTAACACAGATTTAGACAGATTTGTGAACAACATTTGAGAGAAATAGGCCTTTTGTGTACATAGAAAACGTCTTAGATGTTTGAGTTCAGCTCATGATAAATGGGGGCAAAACCAAAAGTGTTGTGTTGATATTTTTGTTCAGTTTACTTCCAAATAGCATCTGACCAAGGCATTGCATCTATCCTTGAGCCTTTTGACCTTAGTGCTATCTTTGATACCACTGATACCACATACTTTAAAATAGATTGGAAACCCATATTGGACTACGAGGACAGGTCTCTTGCATGGTTCAAATTCTATCTATTAAAATTATATGAGTTTGTGTCTGTGTGTGGTTTGTCCTGGTAAAAATCAAAGTATGCTTTGGTGTTCCTCAAGATTCTGTTTTGGGAACTTTATTGTTTATACTATATATGGTTTCTCTTTGTCATTCTGATGTCCATTTTCATTGCTAGACTGATGACACGGCTGTACATTTCAATGAAAAGTGGCAAATCCCCAACATTGTATATCTTGGATGCATGTGTTTCTAACAATTTATGCTGGGTGCACACCAAAAAGAAATTGTGCTGATTTTGGCCCGATTTTTCCCCTTCCGACAATCCTATGTTTCCCCTTCCGACAATGTCCCGATTATCTTGACGTTTCTACAGATTATCTTATCAGATTTTCCCTTGTGAGGTGTGTTAAGAGTGACCGAACCTGCTCTGAAGAACGTCGGAGCCACCCCGATCGCGAATTGTAAATATTCAACATGTTGAATATTTACAATCAGAAATCCTAATGTGGGGGGTGTAACCCAGAGGACAAACCCGCACACGATCTGGAGATTATCACATGAAACGAAACAGTATCCAATCAGAAAGCAAACTGAGAGAAGACAGAAGCATATCAAACGAAGTCATGGCGCATCTTAAAGTTAAATTAATTTGGACAGCAGAGATGGACGATCAGCTTGTCAATTTGTAGCAAAAATACAAATGTTTTAGACTGGACAGGGAGAAGAGTTGGTCATGCTTACTCTGAAGTCTCAAGAGATTTTGCGTGTTCACAGCTGGGACTCTAGTTGAAAATCTGTATGTGTGTGGTGTGCTGTCTTTGTCACATCATGGCACACCACACACTATAGGAGCGAAACGGTTAAATCTAAAATTCTTTGTCCTCATGTTTGTGGTCTCTTACATTTTGAAAATCTTGTAAGATTTAAAAAATATTTTAGTGTGTACCCAGCATAAGTGGATGACAAGAAATATTTTTCTTCTGTAACATCTTTCCAGTCTTTGGCTCCACCTGCTGGCGTGTAGTGGCTCAGGAGTTTAATGTCTCTTACATCACCGCTCCGGTCCTTCCCCCCGTGATTTGCTCAGCATACCTGAAGTCCGTCATCATCAGTCCGACTGTGCTATATATGTATGTGTTTGTTAGTTCAGTGTGCGTTGTTGTGTCCTGTTTGATGTCTATACCCACATAGATGATTTTCTCTCTTACTGCCCTGCAAGGCGAGTGTGAGGACTTTAAAGAATTACTTAAATGCTCTTGAATTTTAGCCACCTTATATTAAACAGACAACATGCGTTTGACTACTTCTTCTATACGCCTCATCGTTAGAAATTCTAAATTCAGCAAAAACTGAAATGGTAGTTTGTTGCAAAAAAATAGACCTGCTGTCGAAACTTACAATGAACATTGACGGTTCTACACTCATATCAGAAATAACTGTAGAAGGCCTCTGCGTTCCACTGTACCCAGAGCTCTCTTTTGACAAACATGGCAAACATATCTCAAGATCAGCCTTTTCCATCTCCAATTTCTCTAAAATATTTTGTCAGAAAGGTTCATCCATGGATTTGTTACCTCAAGATTGGTTTATTGCAATGCTTTCTTTTCTGGCTACCCAGAAAAGTCCCTAAACATTCTTCAACCTGTGCTTAACAGAGCAGAGATTTTTGTCTTGAACAGCAACATTTGATTGTATCCCTTCACAAATAGCTGTCGCAATCAGTGGCATTGGCCAAAATCACTTTAAAAGCAAGACAAAAAAAGCATTATTACATGTTCTAATAACTTTGTTATAGATATGTTATTAAACATCTATTAGATAAAAATATCAACAAGAAAAACATTAGGTAGGACATAGACAATCGTGGTTATAGCCAATGAAAGACTCATACAGTAGGCCACAGTGTTCCATGGTGTTCAAAATATAATGTAATATCCACCAATTGTATTGCATGTCTATTATGTATTATTCATTATGTTTAAATGCCAGTTATGGTGATTGAATCTTTTTATGTTTCCGGAGCAGCAGTTATGAAACTACGATAAAGGGAGAAATGGGGAACCGAAATGCACTTCAACTTTGACACGTTCAATACTAAAAGGGAGTGAGACACCCTTGGAATACTGATGTTAACTTGTGTTAGCCTGCCAAGGTATTCAATGAAACAGTACACATACTCGTTTCGGGACAGCAGAGATTTACAGGACAGCACAGCTCTACGAGCTGGCCAGTGTTACCTAAATGTATAGGCCACATCTCAATGAACACTTTTACATAAACAAAAGCTCATCGAACTAATAGGGAACTGAGGGAGTGTAGGAAATGTATGTGATTGGTACCTTGAATAAAATAAGGGAGGGTCATTTGTTTTTAATTCCTGGGGGTGGGTTTTGTATTTTTGAATCTTGTCCTAGGTCATGTAATTAGTAATCAATGAAATTCCAATATTCCTCAGTGTTTAGGACTGCTCATCATCTAATTTGACACAATTGGACATTTGAATCTGTCTGTCCAGTTCTAATCAGATTACACTTGAGTCCAATGTGAGGTTGCTCTGTGGTAGACCTTAAAGAACTATTATTACAATGACCACTCTCCTATTGTACTTTGATGATCAGGAGACAGCAACGTAAACATTTTCCTTAAT
Source organism: Umbra pygmaea (assembly GCA_016801145.1). Taxonomy (NCBI): domain Eukaryota; kingdom Metazoa; phylum Chordata; class Actinopteri; order Esociformes; family Umbridae; genus Umbra; species Umbra pygmaea. The sequence goes on along the minus strand of JACXGM010001062.1, from coordinate 40,883 downwards.
TGCAGAAAATGTATGTATTTTTATTATAGGACTATATAGAAGGCTGCTGGAGGTAGATTTCATTGAGCTTGAAAACCCCAGCCTAACACAGGATCAATGAGCAGAAGCCCGAGTACAGGCCAAATACAAATTCACAGGCATGTAATTATCCAGGCCCCCAAAAAAGCCTGATTTAAGAAAAAAAGTGCCAAAGATTTCACAAGACAAAGTAAATGTTTTGTTACATGTGTCTATCACATGAAAGGAGCGAGACATATTTGCCATTACAAAATGAGATTTTTCATTAACAGCTTTTCTGTCAGAAATGAGCAGAGGCCTATGCTGTCTTACCAGAAAAAAATAATTACTACATCAGGGGGTCTGAAATGTAGCCACACGTGATCAATAGCTTTTTAAATCTTAATTGCCTAGAGGTGAATTGCATGTAGACCAATCTAGGCATACAGCTGAGACTGCAGGGAAAATCTTTCAGCTGAACCAGGCCAATGCAATATTTCAAATACAATTATGAGAAACAAGATTGGAAAACAAATGGTTCATGCAAACAAGAGAAGACGGATTTGTCTGTAGTCTACCATTATTATTTTGGCAACCTTCCAAAAAAATTAAGCAAGGTAAAAAAAAAATCCAAGAGAGAGGCTTTGGATAGTATGTCAGGTGACTGAGCTGAGCATTGAGTAAGCGAAACCTTAAAGCTTTATAGTGATAAAGGTTTTTTATTCTCCTCCTGATTTGATGGAATGTGCATCTTTCCACACATTTAGATATTTCCTATCAAGAGTTGGTTGTTTTTATTGATCTCAGATTTTCTGCTTTCAGTGTCAAAGTAGCCTGTCATTTCAATAATCTGTGCAGTATTAAACAAATTGTTTCCTGGCATATAAAATAGAAAGAATGCATTAATAAAAGTTCATATTTTCTGAGACCATAAGGGCAAAAAAGTCTCCAAGTGTTGAAAACTCATCTACACTTCTTGCGCCTACACAAAAGATGCAATGAAATGCAAGCAATGCATTGTCCTCATTTTTTAAATTTTTTTTTAATTTCACCTTTATTTAACCAGGTGGGCTGATTGAAAACAGATTCTCATTTGTATAGGCAACCTGGCCAAGATAAAGTGCAGTGGTGCAAGACGACATAAAGTCACAGATGAAGTACACAAAAACACAAAATACAGAATGCAGATATTGTAAAAAATAGGAAATGTATGTACACCGTTTGTGCAAATGAGTTCTACAGTTGTCACGTTCCACCGTTGAAGTTATAGAGACAAGCGCGAAGGTTGCAATTCTCAAATAATACTTTATTAAATAAGAAAACAAAACTGCCACGAGGGGCTTTCGAAATTTAACCGGGATAAACACACAGGAACGCGTACAGGAAACATTGACTGACAAGAGACAAGCGGAGAACAACCTGGTTAAATACAAAGACATACTAATTACTAACTGAATCCACCTGTGGCTAAACAATGACATAACTAATAAACCCTACCAAATCCATGACAAGAACTAGACACAAGAGGGCAGCATACTCACACAAACAGAGGGATCACAGAGACAACACATAAAACAACCTATCCCCAGTGAAAACCCAGCCCACCTACAGGGCTGGATGTGACAGAATCCCCCCTCAAAGGCCCACCGCACCGAGGGGGGCAACAAAGAACCAGAGGCCGTGGGGGGAAACAGAGGGTCCCGGGTCATAGGGGACAGAGAGGGGCCAGGGCCAAGGCAGTCCAGGCGGCGGCCAGGGGCAAGGCAGTCCAGGCGGCGGCCAGGGGCAAGGTGGGACAGAGAGGGAACCCGGGTCCGGAGGGACAGAGAGGGGACCTGGGTCTAGAGGGACAGAGGGCGGCCCGGGGTCAGGAGGGACAGAGGGCGGCCCGGGGTCAGGAGGGACAGAGGGCGGCCCGGGGTCAGGAGGGACAGAGGGCGGCCCGGGGTCAGGAGGGACAGAGGGCGGCCCGGGGTCAGGAGGGACAGAGTGCGGCCCGGGGTCAGGAGGGACAGGCACGGGGACAGTGGCAGGGACTGGCACAGGGACGGTCGCTGGCAAAGGCACTGGAACAGGGGCTGGCAGAGGCACTGGGACAGGGGCTGGCAAAGGCACTGGGACAGGGGCTGGCAAAGGCACTGGGACAGGGGCTGGCAAAGGCACTGGGACAGGGGCTGGCAAAGGCACTGGGACAGGGGCTGGCAAAGGCACTGGGACAGGGGCTGGCAGCCCGGGCAAAGGCAGCTCAGGAGGCAAGGGAAAAGGCAAGTCCTGAGGCCAGTGGTCAGGCAGTTCAGGTGGCCAGGGCGGTAGGGCGTCAGGGAGGTCTGACGACGAGGGTCCGCAGGGGGGTCCGGACGTCAGCGGCGGCTGAGCAGGGGGTCCGGACGTCAGCGGCGGCTGAGCAGGGGGTCCGGACGTCAGCGGCGGCTGAGCAGGAGGTCCGGACGTCAGCGGCGGCTGAGCAGGGGGTCCGGACGTCAGCGGCGGCTGAGCAGGGGGTCCAGACGTCAGCGGCGGCTGATCAGGGGGTCCAGACGTCAGCGGCGGCTGAGCAGGGGGTCCGGACGTCAGTGGCGGCTGAGCAGGAGGTCCGGAGAGCAGAAGCGTCAACGACGGGGGTCCGGACGACAGCGGTGACCGATCGCAGACAGCCGGTGGAGTCTGTGGTGGTGGGCAGACTGCTGGCGGCTGTGGGCAGACTGCTGGCGGCTGTGGGCAGACTGCTGGCGGCTGTGGGCAGACTGCTGGCAGCTGTGGGCAGACTGCTGGCGGCTGTGGGCAGTCTGCTGGTGGCTGTGGGCAGACTGCTGGTGGCTCAGGCGGTGGGCAGACTGCTGGTGGTGGCTGTGCGCAGTCCGCTGGAGGTGTAGAGATTCCCAGGCCTTCCTAACCTCGTCCCGGTGAGCATCTCCCTCTGTCTCCTCCTCCTCCGATAGGGAGATGTCCTCCTCCTCTTCGTCCCATAACTCCTCTTCGCCGCAGCCATCCTCCTCCAGCCAGCTACCTCCGAAATAGGCTACTCCCTCGGTATCGTAGGCAACATCCTCCGGGGAGTAGCCCATAGCCCATGCCTGCTCGCAAATCCGCTGGTTGATCTGGCGGAGATCTCCCCTGGCGCATTCTCCTCCGGGAAATGTTTTTGGAAGGGAAAGATCCCATTTTAGATTGGTGAGTAAAATAAGTTATATCTTATTCTAATCCTGTTGTTAACATGTTGCAATTATTATTCTGCATGGCTTTTGTATAATTCTAGATTTCTCTGAGATTGAAAATCCACAACCATTTGGCCTTTGTTTACTCTGCTCATTGTTTATTTTCATTGGCTGAAACATTTGAACAATGAACATTGGAATGCTGTGGTTTGTTTTCACATTCGATTCTTTATTATTCATTATTCATTACTATATTATTATTGTGAGTGCACAAAGTATAGAAATTAGCATGTGATTATATGAAACTTGAGTTGTAATTTGACACTAGGCCGTTGTTGGCTGCTAACTTGGCTATTTGTATGAATAGGTTTGTTTTGTAAACATATCATGTTTTTATAGTTATTTATATGAAAATGATTAATTTGGAAACTTGGGTACATTTGGGTACATTAGGGCACACTCGTGAAGGACACTTGGGGTCCTCTTACAAAATAGTCAATAGCTCCTTGGCTGTTGACTCTATCATTCAAATATTTTAGACATATGTCCCTCCCTTGGGGGACATGATTAGAATTGTTTCCAGCACACATTTGCAATATAATGTAGAAAAACATTTATTTTCTTTATTTTGTCTTTTGCCAAGTTCATTGTGTACACTAATATTCAAAATTATTTCTACATACCCACAAATTTCAAAGTATTTTCTTTAAAAAAAACATGTATCTCCTTACATCAGGTCCAATATAGCAAGAGGTTACATTTGGGTATGTTTTTTAGGCAGAAATTGAGTTTCAGGGCTGGATCCCTAACAGGTTAACAACATTTATGTGTGTGCCTAAGTTGAGAAGTGTAGGCACACACAAAGGAAATCTAGGCACACATAGAAATTGTTATGTGTTATTGTTATTGTGGGACTGTATACCATACTTCAGTTTTTAAGATAGCTTGACAGAATCCCCTGCCTCATACATCTTTTCATAATGATTCTCTGCCTTACTCTTTCTGATACACACCAACTCATTAACACTGTTAACATTTACACACCAGTTTATTAACATGATGCACACCAGCTTATAAACACTGTTAACATTTTATTTCTCTATTTTCAAAATCTGAAAAGTGACATATATGGTATAATGACTACATAACACTATGTAGTGCTTACACAAAAAAGCACAGCCTAAAATGCATAATATATTTCAAAGATGGACCGGTGCGTGCCCATTGACAAACACTGTGGAAGCACAACTTATTGTCTTCAGGGGCCCTATTTTAGCGATCTGAAACGCAAGTATCAAACGCGCAACGCAAGTGACATTGTGGGAGGGTCCCGGGCGCTGTTGCTATTTTACCCGTGGGATAAATGACTCCTGTGCCCGACGCAAATCTAAAATGGGTAGGTCTGAAGTAGCTTCATTAGTCATAGGTGTGGTTTGGGCGTAACGTGCAATAAACCAATCAGATCGTCATCTCACATTCCCTTTAAGAGCAGACTGAATCACGAGGTTATATATGCATGGTAATATTTTTGCAATGTAGTCTAACATTAGACCGAGATTACTCTTCTGTCAAATAAGCTTTCCTCTCCCGTTCTGTATTTCTGGGCATTTGGGTTAAGTTGCAACGGCACATGCATTTCAACATCACGTCTCATGAAGTCCTCTAATGTTTGCTAATTAATGTCATCAACACAGCCATGATTCATGGAAATGTTGCGTAAAACACAACAAGCCACAAAGAATGCTTCGACTTTAGTAGTGTACCTGTTCTATCCAAACACCTGACGCGCATTTTCAGTGTGCCAAATGTTCGTTCAATTAGGCTAAACTGCGTGTTTGTGTGTGATTTCGATTAAACAGCATTTTGCGCACTTGCTGGCATCATAAATTGTGTCATCATTAACCATGTCTTTAACGGATAGCTGTTGTCCCCTTCACAGCCACCCATCCAAGGGGGGATTTCTCATGGCAAAGTTGCCATAAATGACTCGTAATTCGAAAAGACATGGGTGATTTTACTATTAGCATTGCAAATGACTTGTATGTTGATTGAATGGGTTCCCTTGAGGTTGACGTATATCAGTGCAAATCATTCTGAATAATTTGAGTAAATGTGTACACTAGATGTATACCTATTTTTTTCACATTTTCGGACACCACAATGACTTCCCTCGTGTGGTAATATTTTTCCTTCTAATTCAGATTGCAATAATAAAGAACTGCTGCATTTGTGTACATGAGAGGAGCAAAGTGTATGCGCGTTGTGCACACGCTACATTATGGTTAAGCATGCACCCCTAAAATGGCATATGAATAACACGCCACTGACTTATAACCAGGTTTTTCCTGGTCAGTAGCGGAATTGTTTTCGGGAACTGCAAGATAGCACCAGGGAACGTTTACGCCGGAACACGCCTCTTCTTTCGCTGAACCGCCCAACGAAAGCAAATTCATTCCCTAATTTACTGACGTGCGTCTGTGGAGGGAAAAGTCCCATATGCGCTGGGTGTACGATAGGGCCCCATATGTCATATGTCTTTATTGCAATTCCTTTTTAAAATGTCAAAATAAGCACTGCATAGTGTAGGAAATTTTTGTCACACCTAACCTGATTTTAGTTCTCCAGATTTAAAAAAAATATTATAGAATACATGTCCTACAGCTTGGTGAATAAAAGTGAATGTAGCTATTTCGGTTTTTACAATACACACATTTACAGTGCACCTTTCAGGCACAAAAACAGGTGCAAGTGTTGACGAGAACAAGGCTGGAGATCACTATGTTATGCTGATTGAGTTAGAATAACAGACTGGCAGCTTTAAAAGGAGGGTTGTGCTTGAAATCATTGTTCTTCCTCTGTCAACCATGGTTACCTGCAAAGAAAACGTGCGCCATCATCATTGCTTTGCACAAAAAGGGCTTTACAGGCAAATATATTGCTGCTAGTAATATTGGACAATATAAAACTTCAAGGAGAGAGGTTCAATTGTTGTGAAGGTGTCAGGGCGCCCAAGAAAGTCCAGCAAGCGCCAGGACCATCTCCTAAATTTGATTCAGCTGCGGGATTGGGCACCACCAATGCAGAGCTTGCTTAGGAATGGCAAAACGCAGGTGTGAGTGCATCTGCATGCACAGTGAGGTGAAGACTTTTGGAGGATGGCCTGGTGTCAAGAAGGGCAACAAAGAAGGCACTTCTCTCCAGGAAAAACATTGGGGACAGATTTATATTCTGCAAAAGGTACAGGGATTAGACTGCTGAGGACTGGGGTAAAGTCATTTCTCTGATGAATCCCGTTTCTGATTGTTTGGGCCATCCAGAAAACACCTTGTCTGGAGAATAGAATGTGAGCACTAGCATCAGTCCTGTGTCATCCCAAAAGTAAAGCATCCTGAGACCATTCATGTGTTTGGTTTCTTCTCAAACAAGGGAGTGGGCTCACTTACAATTTTGCTTAAGGACACAGCCATGAATAAAAAAGTGTACCAACACATCCTCCAAGAGCACCTTCTCCCAACCATCCAAGAACAGTTTGGTGATGACCACTGCCTTTTCCAGCATGATGGAACACTTTGCCATAAGCCAAAAGTGATAACTATGTGGCTCGGGGAACGAAACATCAACATTTTGGGTCCATGGCCAGAAGAATGTTTAATGTTTTTGTCCTGGTCTCTTTGTGTGTGTTTTTATTGTATTTTCTTTCATTTATTTGCTTAATGCTTTCAGTATATGTTGGCTGGTGGGGTGCTGTGTGGGTTTGGGGCATGTTGGGTTTTGATGTGTGTGTGGGGTGGATATGCTTGGTTGTGAGGGATGTTCTGATCAGTGTAGGGGGATATATTAGTGATGGGCAAACAAACATTCTTTGCTCTTCTTCTAGCAGCGGGATATAATGCTGGCAGCACCAACTCGGATATTCATGTTTTAAATAAAAGCCACATTGAAATTACATTACAGTGGCCTTTGTTTTCAAAAAGAAAATCCTGAATGTATAGATAGATAGATACGTTATTTGTCATTCTCACAACACAGGAATGAGGAGAACGAAATAAGAACTCAGGTCTCGGTGCCGACCAACAACTTTAGTAATTAATAAATAAATAAAAATCCTATCCTATTACAAACAGAATAAAATCATTTTTATTATAATTTAATTAACAAGGACTGAGTAAAATAAAATGTATTGCCATATCTAGTAAACTAAACTCAAAGGCAAGGCAGTGTGGAGGAGTTCATCAGTCTGACCGCATCCGGGTAGAAACTGATCTTCAGCCTGGTAGACCTTGCCTGGATGCTACGCAGCCTTCTACCTGAGTGGAGGATGGAAAACAGACCATGTGCAGGGTGGGAGAAGTCTCTCATAATGCAGATCGTTCTGCCCCTGCATGGGCTTTTATAAATGTCTGAGAGGGCTGGTAGGTCGCATCCGATGATCCATTGGGCAGACCTTACCACTCTCTGCAATCTCCTTCTCTGCCACAGTGCAGCTTCCATACCACACTACGTAATTTAGGCGAACTTCTGAGATATGCGGTAGGAATGGATATCAGCATAGATTATTTGCAACTCATTCGCATCCTCTGGTCATCAAAGACAAGGTACATCTGGAACAGCATTGTGAGTTCTCTGTAGGGATGAAAACCTTCTTGTGAATACATAGAAAATGGCAGATGATCAAGGACAAGGGAATATTGAGGCTATCTATGTCTGCAAACCTAATTTGTACGGTACATTAGCATGATTTCACAATGTCATGATTTCATACAAATATAATTAATACAGCGTGTTTGATGGTTTTTTATATTTACATTGGGTTGATGCATGAAAAGATTAGCTGAGCCTAGAGGGTCATTTTATAACCTCTGAACTTCTGACCATCAGATAGGGGGTTGTAAAAAGATGCCCGCAGCCTTTTGGAGATACAGTATGTGCCTTTGTCAGGCTTTGAGTGTAAACTTTGGCCAACATATGTTAGAGCAGGGGTCACCAACCCTGGTCCTTGAGGGCTACCACCCTGTAGGTTTCCACTCCAACCACACATAATGTAGCCTCGTTCAGCTCATCAAGCAGCTAACTATTAGAATCAGGTGTGCTAGATTAGGGTTGGCGTGAAAACAGTCAGGACGGTAGCTCTCCAAGACCAGGGTTGGTGACCCCTGGGTTATAGGCTGAAGGGTCAACAGTTTGACTAATGCCAGGGTTAAAGGAAGGAGGGAGTCATCCTGGGCAAATGCAAGAAAACAGTTTGAGAGTGTAGACTGTGGCACCAAAGATTATAACATAGTTCTAGAGGCGGGAACATGACGTTAGTATCTGTTTTAATAATAAGCCGATCAGATGGCTGTAGTTAATTATGTCATATTGGTTATAAGTTGCTTTGTAATCATGTATTCTGGGTATGTCCTTGCAAGAATAAAAAGACTTTGTTTTGGAGTCTCTTTGCTCTCTCCAACATACATACATTCTCATATTTGATACTTAAAAAATTAACAAAAACACACAAAATCAGCAAGACATGTCTCATAACAAATGTCTGCAAATTGATTAGTGACTCAAAACAATGATAATCACCCCATCGTGACAGTCAACAGTCAATGCCTTTATGTAACCCTGTCATCCACAGAATCATCTTTGATAAGACAAATAACGATTGGAATCCTTGAAAGAAATCCTGTCATATTTGAAGTTACAAGCCTGCTGGGTCAGGTTCTTATGTTCTCTGGGTTGTAGGTGCCATCAAACACAGGAACAGGAACTAGTAGTGATCAGGAACCATTACCTGCTACTTGATTAACCTGTCACTGTCCTCGCTCCTTCTGTTTCTGGCACATGAGACCTCTTTGCTCCTCTTACCTTTGCGACCCTAACAAAAGTTATATATTTTGCATGTCTTGGTAGTACACTGAAACACAGTGTTGGTACAGTCAAGTGTTACTGCTGGTGAACATATAATACATTATCTCAATTGGTGTTCCTGTCAACAATGTTATTTGTGTCATATCATGCCTCGTAGAAGTGGGATTGAGGCATGGCTTATGGAGACAAATTAATTCTATTTATATCTAAAGCCTGCATATTATTTCCTGAGCTAAATCATTCACTGCAATCAAAGTAATATATGCTGTGCTGATAGAGACATCGTCAGGGTTTATAGATGTTTTCCTCTCACAGCAATTGGCAACAGCCATTAGAGAACATCAAACACACCAGAACTCAGCCTGGATTCTTGTAAACAGTCTTTGATGTATTCTCACCCATTACTTGAACCTTTCAGGAAAAGAGTGACAGAAGCAGGAAAAGTGAGAGAACACCTCTTTTCTGGAGTCTGCTTTCTATATGTCATGGCCACATTATTTCCATAAACATAGGAGCCCATCCAGTCATGGAAGTATTTCTGACAATGAACCAGGACAGGATCAATTGAAAAAAATCCATCCACATCTCAAATATTTAATTTCAGTAGTAATCCAAACCAGATGTCTCCTCACTGTGCTCCTGCAGCTTTGTGGTAGCCAGGTCAGCACCATGCCCTTTGCCAGGTAGCCTAGCTCAAAGCCCAGCTATCTCAGCACCAGTCAGCTCAGTCTTAATTTCCCATCCAGCCCTGGTGGTCTCTCACTCATTCCTCCCATCTATAAACATCACAGTAAATCAAACCCCCCAGAAGGTCAATTGATTTTGATTACCTGTGGCAGCAATATGCAGAGCCATAGTGCCCTGTCCTGCATAGGCATAAAATGGTTTTTGGCTGAGCTATTAGTGATTTATCAAATGTTAAATAAACTAATGAATGGTCTCACTTGTACAGCAAAACATATGGAGATGCTTTTTTTAAATATGGAGTTATGCAACTATTAATTCTCCAGATAACATGCAAAACACATTCAGGGATATCGCAGCAGGGATACATTTTATGATGATGTGCAGTGCTGTTGGTCATTTAGGCTGCTCATTGGCATGAAAATGTAGCCATGGGACTGGGCAATGAGGCAGGTGCCCAGGTGTTATCTTCCCACATGCTATGACCCCCCCTTCACCCCACACACACACAACCCCATAGCTCTGCACATACACACACTCCAGATACCCCAACCTTTACTGTAATATCTTACCTTGACATTATTTGTCAGCAAAACATTACACACCCCTGGCCGTAGAGGTAGTGGTGTATGGCTCTGTGCTATATGACTTTGCTGAGACTCATTGGTAGAAGTGAGGTTTAGTGATGTCACTCCCATGTATTGTAATAGGCCAACTGAAGAGTTATAGAACAGATGTAGGTTAGAGTGTTATCTATGCTATGGCATAGCAGTAGCATACAGCACATACAGCAATGAAACATCTAATTACAAAAACTGCCCATTTTCAGATAACACTTTATATTTTTAAAAAGATCCTAAAATAGACTGCCATCACACCTTTTGTCTTTCAATGTTTATTATTTGTATTATAACAACACATTCTTTGATTTGAATGCATCACCATACAGTTGTGTTGGTTTCATCAAGCTTTCTAAAAATGTACTGTATCACTTTGCATAAGATGTAATATGTAATAGAACTAGTGAACAGTTAACAGTATTACAATTGAAATGGTAAATTGGATTAGCGATGCCAGGGATTTGGGATAGATAATTCGGATTATCTACCTTGCCACGTCACTCCCCAACTCCTTGTGTGCAAATCGGGCCCTGTTAATTAAACCGTCTAAGGCATCCATGTTGGATGAGCAGTGCGAAATGAATTGGCCGGCTCAGCGGCATCTGGTGAGGCATGAGGGCAGGGAAGCTATAACAAATCGATGAAATCACTAAATATCTATTATTAAAATTGTTGCCAACAAATTTTATTGTCGATTCGTTGGGTCTATGTTGTTGCACGCTGTTTTGCGGAGCTGACAATATTACATTAGGAACATAGCAGAGGTGGAGGAACCTTTCTCAATGGCATGGCGCCGGCGCACCACAGTAATGAGGGAGCACTTGAAAAGAACACATGTTTGAGCCACAGATTAAGGGGACTCAACACCAGGGTAAATTACTACATAATAACATGTGTTGCGTTTTGTAGTTCTTCTGATTTATCTAATAGACAGTGTTTGCTCACAATCCAGCTTAATATGTCTAGTTAATTTCAATATTGTATGACAAGTGTATTTAACTAGCTGGCTAATGTCTGTGGTACAGCAGACGTGGGAGAGCTAATGTTATTCTAGCAATGTAATTAACACTACACAGTAGAGATTATCATTTATTACAATCATGGCAATTTAATGATTAATCTTTTTCAGAGTGTACGTTTCCTGACATTAGGTCAGAGTGTGACACTACTATATGTAAGGAGTGAGCTAGTACAAATTCCATTGTTTGAAGCAAATGTCATAAAAAAAATGAAGTCTCTTGTCTGGGTTACTGGCCTTTACACAAGCATTGTTTTACTAACACAAGGCATGTATTGCGTTTTGTCAAATGTGCTATTATGCATACTCATACTGTCTTTCTAAATGCAAATGTTTCAGCTATCTTGCGTTCATCAGTGTGTGTAGAAAACAATTGTAGGAACAGCTTTTATAGAACATGATGATGATGATAGTATAACAGGTGATTCCAATCTTTAAAAACGGTTTCTTGTAATCTATCAATACATATTTGACTAATTTACAGGCTATTGTTGTACATAAAAATTGACTACCAAATTGACAATTTGGAATAACATTAGTTATTTTAATTTTAATAAATTAATGGGAATATTTATTCTTTGGTCTGTTTTTTTCCAATTCATCGCTTAATCGAATAAATAATAGACAGATTAATCGATTATCAAAATAATTGTTAGATGCAGCCTAACATACTGTATGAGCGCCTCTCACCCTTGAACTTAACTTCTGGACCACATCCTGACTAATGGCAGGCCATTATTGCATGATCAATGCTTAGAGTTTATTAGAATTTGTGGGTTTTTGTTGGTCCACCCATCTCTTGAGGATCGACCACAAGTTCTCAATGGGATAAAGGTCTGGGGAGTTTCCTGGCCACCAACATGTTGATGATTTGTTCCCCTTAGTTGCTTGTGGAAATGTTTTTTTGGGGATTAAGTTAATTTTCATGGCAAAGAGGGACCGTGCAATTCATCTGATCACTCATTCTGGAGTATTTGCAAATTGCCACAGTAAGTGCATACATTTAAGAGAAGCAGAGCGAAACAGGTGGTAAAACAACCCAAGCCAGTAGTAAGAGCATTCTAATATTTCAACAGCCAGCAAAACAGTAAAGAGTACAAACTGTATGATCTGTCATCAGTTGTGCCTGTTACTTGAACTAAACCTGACCATAAATGGCAATGTTGCCTACGAATAACTATCAGTTAACCCAGCGCCCCAACTACCACCGGTCAGGTACAAAGATGAGCGCAGCTCGTGAGGAAGGGAGTGTGTGTTTACACTATTCTTTCGGTTTGCCAGCAAGTTTGACACATCGCCAATCCCCCACTACAGGGAGGAGCGGTAGAGTAGAGCACTCGACCTCCAGGAAAGAGACACAAGTGTGCTTGATTTCACCATTGGCGACCGCCTTTTCCACCTGTGCCAGGAGCCAAGCCGGCCCCTGTTTAATAGAAGCAGAGCCCTAATGATCACAGAAGAGCAAGAATGTAAGGGCTAATTGTATTCGATAATCACATACACACACACTTGTTAGAATTAACTTGTCATTTTTCATTCCGTTAAAGAAAGTATTACAGGGCTGTCATTAAAACGCCATGGTAAACCTACTAGATAGCTCCACAGGATAAGTGTGATTGACTTTTTGAGTTTAAATCATTTAATGAACATTTAATTAACTAGAATAAAAACTGCACCAGCATGCAAATCTGAAATGCTTCTGCTCTCCTTTCCTGCCATTGTGCATTAATGTTTTGAAGTAATTTTTTTAATGAAGTGGTTTGTGGATGGTGTTTCCTGTCCCAATGGTAGCTTTATTTGTCAGGTACAGCTGATTTTATCTTATTGCCTGTCCAAGACTTATGAACCAAAAGCATTTTGCCAACATAACATCTCACAAGTGATTTGTTTATTAATAACCATAAGCAATAGACTTCAATAACCTGTTGACCAATAGGCTACTGAGAGTAAGAAAATTATCTCTTTAACATTAGCAATGCATAAAGTACATGAGCATAAGGTATTTAGGGTGTCGTCTGAATGTTTAAATGCACTGTAAAGGCAATATCAAGAATTCACACGTGTGTGTTATGGATATTGTTTGTTAAAATGTGTGTGTGGAAGGATTCGTTTGTGGAATTATATTTTGATCTGAGCTTGCTTAGCAACAGAATATGTCTGGTTCACAGGACAGCAGATGATTGATGAAAAAGAAGCATAAGTATACGGCCTTGAACCTTAACATTTCAGTAGAACTCTGATTTACTATGAAGGTTTACTTATCATCAAATGTCTCTAGTATAGTACAGAAAGTGAACATTTTATTGTAGCCAGAAGAAATGTTGAATTATAACCAACTGAGGGGTGAATTACAATTAAGCTGTGATGGGGCTGGTCAAGGTACTACTTCAGTGGGGTGTATAAAGAAATGAATATAAGCTGCTGTGTAACTTGTGTTTGGCAGAAACTACTCTGTTAAAACACGAAAGTTGGTGTTGGTCATGTGAATGAGTAGACTTATTCCAAGTAAATGATCAGTTACAGGAGCATCGGTCCTGCAAATGAGTGACCTCGGTTTATTCAATGTTAACTATAAATTAAGCGAAAGATTAATGTGACCGTGTGCTTTCCCGTGAAATGAGATAAACATGTAGATTACAATCTGGAGGGGTGATATTCACCAAACAGTGTACAATTAAAAAGGAGTAGATTGGTCACCAAACAAAATGTTGGACCTGGTGCAAGTGGGCAGTAGCATCAGGAAATACATTTTCACAGTTACAGGCCTGTAGTAACTGTTATATTAGGATATTTGACACTGTGGTTAGTGATATAAAATTGATCAAAAAGAGTTTAAAACCTCTGGTGGTGCACAGTGGCATAAGATAGCGTTAATAGGAAAACAATGGTTTGTTGTTAATGTTGGTGTACATACTTTTTCTAAAGGAGACACGAGGATCCAGACAGACTGGGGGCAAGCAACACCAAGCACCCAGAGACTGATTTATGTGGGGGATATGATGTTGTGAAGGAAGTGGGAGCCTAGTACACACACTCAGAGGGCCATCGGAAAAAATGTACAGACATGCAGACAGTCAGAGAACACATTCTGAGAGGATTAGAGTATGTGCTGAGGCAGAGGTAATGGTAGCGCATACAGGGTCAGTCAAAATACATCTAGACCGGCATAGATGTAAACAGAAAAGATAGGAACTCTGTTCACCACCACCCTGCTTCTCCAACCGTTACCTGTCGACAAACGACATGCAGTGGCACAGCCAGCAACCACACCAACAGTCCCAGTGAAAGATGAGGAAGACGTGAATACGAAAAGTGAAGAAGATGAACTTGTCAAGATACCTTGAGGCAGAGGGAATCGCAAAGCCTGAGTGCTCTACAGATTCCTTTGATAGCCTATCCCAACACGCAAACACAACATCAGCCAGATATGTTGGTTTAGGTATGGGGCAACTGATGGACACAACTGGGACATGAACAAGAAGAAGGATGTGTTTGCCTCACTCCAAAAGCCTGAAAAAGATTGAAAAATGTTTGAATGGGTTTGCACTGGACCTGTAAAATCCATCTGCGATGGAGCTACAGTCAGAGTTACAATACTGTTAACATTTTTTTCCCATGTTCTTCCCATCCCAATTCGCAATAACCCCGCCTTGTCGGCTGCAACTCCCTGGACAGATATGTGGGATGGTGAGGGGTGCACACGTTTCAGCCAACCACATGTTGCTGAGCCACTAATTATTTTCACACTGAATTTACTTCATCCAACACGAAAGATTTTAATTAGATCATGTTTGGGATGATTATGTTCACCAAATTAAGGCGTTCGATGTACACACAAGGAGTCGCTGGAGAGCCATGTGGCAGGATAGATAATCTGACTTATCTAACCCAAATCCAGTTCAGGTTTGAAGCCTTTCCGGTTAGTAAGGCAAAGGGTATAGCTTATGTTTTAGGCTAAATTAAAATAGATACCCATTTATCTTTAACTACATATATTATCAATCAAATGCCTGAAATAACAAATGTGTTTTTTGTTAAAACTGAACTAATCTTACTGTATACTACAAACAAATCTTGATCAGTCACTTTCAGCTGTGCAATCCATCCCAATATTTAAAAGATGTTTTCCATCACTATTGAACATTAACGCTTGTTAAGATGCTTCTCTGCCCTTCCTCATGCTAACTGATTAATATATTTTTAGTTATGTTTCTCAAGTTATGACAGTACTATCTGTTTTGCCTAACCTTGGTTAAAGAAGCAAATGTCTTTTTCATGCCGTAGGGCACAGCACACGCATGCATTCTCAACACCTTAGCTTTGTAACTCAGAACATTTAGTAAACAGGATGTATTATTCACAGTGATCTTGCATGCACATCGGAATTTAGGGATCTATTTAATTATAAGTGGAATTAATAATTACATTATTGATGTACGGTAAACCGTGATATGTCATGATTAATCATTTTTTTCATCCTAGATGTAGAATTTCTCTCACAAAACAAGCATTCATTTAATATTTTATGGTATTATACAAATATTATCCGGTTCCTAATATCAATGCCTCCTATAATGAGGGAGGTTTATAAGTTATTCATCATGCACAAACCTTGACTTGATGTAGCTGTATTTTAAATGTATACAAGTACACACGTTTAATAAAAAATGAGCCCAAAATCACATGAAATACGTTCGAGGGAACTATTTTGTAAAACCAAAATATGTGAGAATATGAACGTAACAGAGGGTCAATTACATTTGTGAGGAACTAAATTTAACAATCGAATAACGGTAAATATGAACATATGAAGATCATGATGTAGCATGTAAATAGCTTAGTTTTTGCTAGGGTGTAGGTCAGAGATGGTGGGCTGGCGTATAAATCCACAACTTGCATGCCAGTGTTTGCGAGTTCAAATCCAGACCGAAACTTTGTGTGTGTTTTGTTCTATATTGCATGTGTCATGCAGACAGGCGATTGTCATTTTTTTGTAATGTTAACCCTAACCTTAATCCTAACCTTAACCACAGTAACGTCATATCTAACCTTAACCGTTAGTTACCTCATGCCTAACCTTAACCGTTAGTATCCTCCTACCTAACCTTAACCGTAAGTATGCTCCTACCTAACCTTAAAAGTGAATGTTGCAATATAATTTTGAACGCTATGGAATGTGTGGTATGTTCTTGCATAAATCCGCTAAACGCAATGTACAGGGGCAACGTAATGCCTAACCTTAACCGTTAGTATCCTCCTGCCTAACCTTAACCGTAAGTATGCTCCTACCTAACCTTAAAAGTGAATGTTGCAATATAATTTCGAAAGCTATGGAATGTGTGGTATGTTCTCGCATAAATCTGCTAAACGCAATGTACAGGGGCAACGTAATCGAAGTACTATAGCCTAGTAACAAAACGTGCAGTTCAAACGTATAAAACCCTAATTATGTTGGCATATACCGTCATTCAGTTTTATTTATTTATTTATTTATTTCGGAGAAATTCTAAGATGTAGGCCTACGGTTGTAAAAAACGTGACAGCAAAAAGGAATATTTACAACCTCGAAAATATATGTACTCTACTTTCATTTATATTGTATTAACATGTGGTAATGCATAAATGTTTGTCATTTGGGCAAACTGCTTGAAAGAAATGCTTTGACCTAACTCTACATGTCTCCCCCTCATGCTATCACTAGCTAGCCTTTCCTTCCCCTTGGCTATTTTCTGAAGGAACCCGTCCGACCTCCGTTACTTACCTGAGCCATTTAAAGACGGAACATGTGGGTGTTTCAAAGAAAATTTGGTTGGAAAGGGTAGAAAATTTGCAGTGGCATTTAAAAAATAATTAACCTGGTAGTATTTATTTTTTAATTAAGTAAACAAGGTAAACTGTAAACTGAAAACTGAAATGAAATGAAACTGTTGCCAGGGATGTAACGCTGGAACGTTTAAACCTGTCGTTGTCCATTTTATCTAGCTGGATTGTAATTAAGGAAATAACACTGCCTAGCAAATATCACTAGGAATATTCTGATCTCACGAACGTACATTGCTTACGCTCGACATAGCTACAACTACTCTTATTTTTATTTGATACAACAGGTGTAAATTCTACTTACAACATTGGACATAGCTATGCCCAAAATGTTTTATGTCCAACTGGTGTAACCGGGCCCAGCTGTCCAGGACAAAGACAAACCAAAGTAGACAGAAAATCTTACACATCTGTATGCCAGAATGTTTGTATCGGAAAGAAATTGAAAACTACAGTTCCTAAGCTTTGGAGGCCTGTAAGTATATAATCCTGTTTATGACCAGAGTCAAGTTCACAAAGGGAATGTCCTATTGGCTAAACTGTGGTGAAGTTATTATACTGTAAGTGAATGGTAGTGCTAATAATTTCATGAAAAATAACCTCTTACTGCCCTTATGACTCTATCTCCCCTGCCTTCTTCTCCCTGTGTCGCCCTCACATTAGCAGCATTACTGTTCCTCTGAGCCTTGGGGATTGAGATAGAAGTAATTCCAGAATAATGTTATTAATTACCTCCTGCACCAATGTTCAAGGTGGTAAGGACCTGGGAGCAGATGAGTTAGAGAAGGCAGAAAACCATTATGCAGGAGTTAAGTGATGCAATCTCTTTGACATCTCAGAGAGAGAAGCAAAAAATATAATCCATACTGTAAAACAGAAAGAAAGAAATCCCACATTTCCTTTGAAATGGTCACAGACCACCCTTTTTGTCATATGACATTATCACGTTTTACTTCTCCAATAGATCTTCATCAATTATCTGCCACAGCTGATGCCACTTCGTAAATCTGTCTTTATAAGCCTTTTTTGCTGTGTTGTCAGCTGTCTGACATTGTTGAATGTAAGTGTGTGTGTTTAGTGTTACTTTACACCTAGAAGTGTTTTGCCCATCATGGTGTGTTTTTTGTTATTAAACACTGTTTATTTTCTAAGCAACTCATTGGCATCTGTCTCGTTTTCTCCCGCATCACGCACAAGACTGTTACAAAAATATGTGTCTATGAGTCTTCAATCTTTCATTGGCATAGTCTGCACAATATGTGCAGTGTGTGATTGACAGAGAAGTTGAATATGTCAAATCGCAAGCAACATTAATGTTAGTTTTATGTGAGATGAGATATTCTAATATTAATTGTGAACAAGGGAGACATACTGAGAGCAGAGTCTCATTTACAGTTGTGCCCTGCAGGAAAGGAATATAAAAAACAGCAGCAATTAAACAAAATACAGAGGTACAAAACACATTTAAGAAGAAAACATTAAGTTAAGCATTTAGATTAAATAGTAAAAAGATAATTTAACGAGCACTGGCATAACAGAAATTGGCATGAAATGTATTTCTATGTTGAAGAGGATATTTTGCTTAACAGATCCAGAAAGGCAAGTGCTTTAGTATACAGTCAATTCTGAAACTATTTGGACAATGAAACAATTGTCATCATTTTGGCTCTGTTAGCCACCATAACGGAAACAATAAAGATGTGCTTTAAGTGTAAACTGTTACGGTCATGCCTTCACTCCGTGTCTTCATACTCTGGTCTCCCCTTGCTATACACACCTTCCCAACTGTCTTGAAGGCATCCCTGTCATCAAGTCTATTCCACCTTATTGCCTGCACCTGCTACTGTTTGGTTGAGATATATACACCCACACTCCAATTCCTCAGTGCGAGGTATTGCGAGTAACTGTGCATACTGAGCGTTTAGAGATACGGTTGACTGTCTTTCTGGTTTGATTTTTGGATTGCTCTCTTCATCTTTGGAATTTGGATTATCCCTTGGTACCTCAGCTCTGTATATTCTGTCCTTGTAGTAATCGACTACGCTTGTTGGAGTACCTGATTTGAAGCCCGACCCCTGCCTGGAGGAGTACCTGATTTCCAGTGTATCGACCTAGCCCGTCCGACTGCCCGCCTCGAAGCCAAGCCCTTTTTTTGTCTGAGTACCTCCACTGTTGTCTGACCCACGCCTGTCCCTTGATCATTCTCTGCATGCCCTTTGTCTGTTCTACGCTCACTCTGGGAAGTCTGTGCCCGGTATTATTTACAATAAACATTTATTAACACTGCTTCAACTGTCCGGGTGCAATACGTTACAGTAAACTAGGACTTACAACCATTTTATAAATTTTGTGATAAAGTTCATTATTTTCCATAATGTAATGATAAAAATTAAACTTTCATATATTTTAGATTCATTGCACACCAACTGAAATATTTCAGGTCATTTATTGTTTTAATACTGATGATTTTGGCAATGGTCGAGTTAACACTATGAGCCTAATGGCTTAGTGCAGGCGCTAATGGAACCAAGGGTGTATCTCTTAAATAACCCTACTAATAATGCCTGGAATGGTACCATATGTCTACAGTAGTACAAATAGATTCTGGAGGCATTGGAAAGTTTGTAAGTACACCAGAAGTATATTTCAATAACACTTGCCTGATAGCTGCTCCTCTCACCTGCACTAAGCCATTCAGCTGATAGCCCTAACTCGACCAATGTTATAAAAACGGAAAAAAGATTATGGGGGTTGTTTGGCTCGAGGTGAAGGCGCAAAGGACCCTAGGGTTAAATTACTCAGAACCATCACTTTAAAAACAGCTAAATTTCTTTTACAAAAAAACATGGCATGTTGCTCTCTAGCGACTCCTTGTGTTAGGTCAGGCATCTGTGAATACTATTATGGTTGCATATTTGGTGTATGTGTAGCCTCCCATGGATGTATCAACTAATGGCTTCCATGTTAACAGAGGATTATTGATAAGAATAAGAATTGGGCATCACCAATTGAAAAATGAGAAAATACAGGTAAAAATGTGCTTTTCCAATATTAAGCTTCAACACCTTGATCATTTGTGATCTGTTTTGGAATATGCAAAATCTGGATGGACTCTCAAAATGAAGTGCAGTCTTAGATTTTTTGATACCTACATAGGCTTTAAATCAAATACCACTAAAAAAATTGTATTTATACTGACAGCTCAGCACTTTGACAGTGTCCTTCATATTCACTATTCAAGTTGTGTCTCACTCTACTTTAGAACAATAAACACCCAGTGATACAGCTGGTGATGGCCTTCTGTTAGGACAAGCTGCTGAGTGGGCAATTTAGGAGCTGGTAAAGAGGAAATAATGAACAAGCAGGGCTATATTTCACTTGTAATTGGTGCTGACACAACCATGACAACTCATCACCCTGCAAATTGCATTCACATCAACATACAATTATTTGATGTACAGAAAATTCCATTTTCTTTTCCATCTTTGGTCTATCCTTTTTATTTCCCAATAATTTATTTACAAGCTATGGATATTTAATTCAGTTTTGCTACAATGGTCAAAATGAAATGAGCTGTAACGTTTCCTGAATGTCACAATATTCTGCATCATCTTGTCAAATTGAATAAGTCGAGGTTCAATGGAGTTTACTAGGGGTGTAAACATTATAGACTGACAGCGCTACGATATGGGTAACAATTCATTGTTTTGGCTTTTCTCCTAATGTTGCTGTGAGATGGTACAATACAATTTGATACAGTGATACGATAGGATACGCTACAAACAGGCTCATTATTAACAGTATACTGTATATAACTATATATAAAGGCCTAACTGTACATACCATATGTACTATTAAACATGTCAAAAATCTGTAGGCTTGCATGTCAACTTGTTGTATATTGAGGTCTGTAGTTGTACATTGAAGATTGTGGAAGTCAGAACTGCAAGCTTATGTATTTATGTTGACTTGTAAGCATATTTTTGAAACTTTGTATAGTTTATAAATGTATTTGTGTTTGTAAGCTATACTTTAAAGCTTGTACATCGAAGTGTGAACAAACTTGACAATTTTCAGCACGATGTACAAGCATGTTTAATTTTAAGAATTGCAAAACTATTAAAAGGCAACATATATTCTACTGCGAGGCTAACATACACGTACATGTGTTTGTTTGCACAATTACAGACTTTTTACATGTTGGCAGCATGGACAAGTTTTGTAGTTGGAAGTTTAAATTTGTAAAGTATCAGTTGGTTTGATAATTCTATTCATCAAATTGATAACACTACAGGAAGACGGTGAATATGATATTTCTGTTTAATAAAGTTTTGCAAGGAGGAATGGTCCAAAATATTTTAATCCAGAATCCAGACACTCAATACAGACTATAGAAAGTGTCTGGAGGTTGTTATACTAAATATTGATGTGATATTTCTTTTGGGCTGCCCAAATGTTTGCACCTGTCTAATTTTCGTTTTGATGCACATTGCACATTTTCTGTTCATCCAATAAACCTTGTTTCACTATTGAAATATTACTCAGTCCTTCAGTTATTTGATAGATCAAAATGAAATTGCTGATCCAAACACCCAATTATTTATAAATGAAAATCATGGGAATTTTTTTCAATGCAACTGTATATATATATATATATATATATATATAAATCGTAATTATCAATCAAAAGTAAACTTAATGTGAGGTCCACCCTCTGTTTTGAATCAACCAATCAAATAATTTCTGCATCCAAGGCAGATCTGCCTGGAGACCACTTTTCAATATCTAAATGTCCATATGAGCAACTTTTACAAGTAAGTTTACAAACTTTCACAAAATCTTACACAAATAACATTCTAAAAATACTCTTGTCTTTCCCACCTGACTAAATGTATACAATGGGGAGAACAAGTATTTGATACACTGACGATTTTGCAGGTTTTCCTACTTACAAAGCATGTAGAAGTCTGTAATTTTAGGTAGGTACACTTCAAAGTAAGAGACAGAATCTAAAACAAAAATCCAGAGTATTACATTGTAGGACTTTTTTAATAATTAATTTGCATTTTATTGCATTACATAAGATTTTGATCACTTACCAACCAGTAAGAATTCCAGCTCTCACAGACCTGTTAGTTTTTCTTTAAGAAGCCCTCCTGTCCTCCACACCTGTACTAACTGCACCTGTTTGAACTCTTTACCTGTATAAAAGACATCTGTCCACACACTCCATCAAACAGACTCCAACCTCAGAGCTGTGGAAGGACTAAAATCATTAGTAGCTCTACCGCGTAATGGATTTAAATCCTGCAGCGCAATCAAGGTCCCCCTGCTCAAGCCAGCACATGTCCAGGCCCGTCTGAAGTTTGCCAATGAAAATCTGGATGATCCAGAGGAGGAATGGGAGAAGGACATGGTCTGATGAGACAAAAGTAGAGCTGTATGGTCTAAACTCCACTCGCCATGTTTGGAGAAAGAAGAAGGATGAGTACAACCCCAAGAACACCATCCCAACTGTGAAGTATGGGATGGTGGAAACGGGAAGGTGAAAACATCTTTCATTGGGGAAGCTTTTCTGCAAAGGGGACAGGACGACTGCACCGTATTGAGGGGAGGATGGATAGGGCCATGTATCACGAGATCTTGGCTAACAACCTTCTTCCCTCAGTAAGAGCATTGAAGATGGGTCGTGGCTGGGTCTTCCAGCATGACAACAATCTGAAACACACAGCAAGGGCAACTAAGGAATGGCTCCGTAAGAAGCATCTCAAGGTCCTGGGGTGGCCTAGCCAGTCTCCAGTCCTGAACCCAATAGAAAATATTTGGAGGGAGCTGAAAGTCTGTATTGCCCAGCAACAGCCCCGAAACCTGAAGGATCTGGAGAAGGTCTGTATGGAGGAGTGGGCCAAAATCCCTGCTGCAGTGTGTGCAAACCTGATCAAGAACTAAAGGAAACAAATGATCTCTGTAATTGGAAACAAAGGTTTCAAATATTGAGTTCTGCTTTTCTGATGTATCAAATACTTATGTCACACAATATAATGCAAATTTATTATTTAAAAATCATAAAATGTGATTTTCTGGATTTTTTTTTAAATTCTGTCTCTCACAGTTGAAGTGTACTTATGATAAAAATGACAGACCTGTACATGCTTTGTAAGTAGGAAAAATTGGCAGTGTATCAAATACTTGTTCTCCCCACTGTATTTAAAAAAATCTAAAGTAAGACCTCAACACGGACTTGTGAATAGACTGAATTGCCAGTTTTTCCTACCTCATTCAATGGAAAGTTCTGATAACTTGAAATAATCAACTTAAGAAAACATTTCTCGTACTGAGCTAAAAGCTAATTATGAAACCTTACATTTGCAACACAAAATAGCTACCTTAAGAAAACAGCCCATGTACAGTAAATGTTCTTGCAGAGCAAAAATGGCATTTGAAACCATACATTCCTTAATTTGTTGTAAAATAACGTTAAAGATCCAACCTTTTAAGTTAGAGACAGATATCCCGTGGCAACAGTTTTCAGGTTTCGAAAGACCAGCTACAGTGCAGGTAATAACAGACTTTAGGTTTTAGGGATCTACCATTTGAATGCATTCAACCATTTTTACGTACCTGTTGAAACAACTATACTGTTATCACAAAGCATAATTTATTTCTCACCCCTTTGCACAGAAACATTACGTATGGAAGTAGCTCTGCTACTTTTGTCATTTTAAGTAAACCTAAATGGGAGGTATTAAAAGCGATTGAGTTTAAGATATCCCTGACAGCCCAGTGAACCACTACATTTAGATGCCTTGGGAAATTAAATAAAGGATAAATTCTGCATTTTGATCTGTGAAATGAAAGAAACAACCTTAAAATGGATAAGAAAGCCATTTATTTCTATATTCAACCCTTGCCTGTACGTAGTTTCCATTTTGAACACTGGGAGAAACCCAATGACTTGACGGTTCATAGGATTCCTGATGTTTGGGGTCACATCTATCAAAAACCTGAAGCACATTGTGCAAACATGATGTATTGAAATACCATTGAAAAGACTAAGAACATATTTTATGTTGGTATTCATAGCAGTTTGGGTTATGACGTAAATATGATGTATTACCAAAGTTTGTTATCCAAACTGACACTTGTACAGATGACTTCTGTTGGATTGATTGGGGGCTAACAGACACAGATATAGTGACCCATTCAGATCTTGTGTGTAGATAAACTGTTTTATGATTTTGATGCAGTATTATTAGAGCAAATTAGAGCAATTCATTTTGTATTAAGCTTGGACAGTGGCATACATAATCCTAACAACCTGTATCACATGCTGTTCAGCTAGACTTTAATGCTATACCTTAACATATTTGACATGGTCGACTATGCTTTTTAGAGTTTGACAATGCACACAATCAGCTACACGCATTTCTGCACCCAGATGTAAACACCAAACACCCACATACACACAGACACATATGCAATATACAACAACACCACAAAACACACACACAACAATTACAACAACAACTACACAAAAACAACTATGCTAAAACACACACACACACACAACAAACACCTGTGCTAAAAACACAAACAGATCCACCCAACAACACACAAACACACAGACACACACAAATACAACATCACACAAACACCTATGCTAAAAACACAATGTTATATGAACATCTTAAAGAGACATAATATCTTTTAACATTACAAATACCCTTTAGCTTACCTGTTGAATTAATATTTTTGAAAAAGCTGAAAAGTTGCTGAAAATGATGTTACCTGTTCTATTCAAATAGAATCCTGCTTATTCCAGGCAACATTTATTAGGGGTTGTAAAAAAACGGATTTATTTAAAACACTGGGGTTAGGAACACATTGTCTATGGAGAAAAATATTGGATATTTTGAATTTTAGAATCTATGTGCTACCTGACAATCTGCCAAGCCCTGTACTGAAGTGGTAAATAGGAACCTTTCTCAAAATCTATGAATAATCAATATCTAGAACTGTATTACACAACTCACACAAACACACACACACAATTTTAAAATCTTCTAAACCCTTGGAAAGACCCATGACAGAAAAACACAGACACTTGGTAAAGCCCAAGAATCACATATTGATCCAAACTGAACAGAATTTGGGTCTGGTTTAGCAAGCTGGCCATATTGAAAAGGTTCAATTTTGCGAACAGAAACCTGCCTGTTAAAGGATATTTCTAGGAAACATTTATTAGGGGTTGTAAAAATGATAGCGGGCCCTTAAAACACTGACGTTAAGAACACCTTCTATTGGGGCTGTGAAATAGCTATGCCATTTAGAGGGTAGCAAAAGTTTTGGACTGTTTGTTTCTATCACTGATTCCTAACACCACTGGTAGAAAGCAGAAATGGAGAGCATATTGGGTCTACTGCTGATGCACTCAAAAGTGCTTCTATGATTTTCTAGACCACAGAAGATTTGTATTAAGAATGCAAACATAGAGAAACACATAGATGCACAGATCTAGGATGAAACAGAGAGACACACATTAGCTTAAGGAATGAAATTGGATAATCATGACAGAAAAACATGGCCACTCACACACACACACACACACACACACACACACACACACACACACACACACACACACACAGTGTAAGGAGGTTGATGGCTGATGGTCACCTACTTAGGATAAGATATTGGGTGGTTCATCTTTAGATGCCTGGCTTGATAAACTTTTGAACACCTTGACACTATGTCCCTGGTTGACTCAACAAATATTTGGGTGATGTGGTGGAGACTCAGTGGGGCATTGCATACTGTAGGATTGTAAATCCAATAGCTGACCAGAGAAGCTCTCATCAAACTCTTGACACCTCGGTTTAGGGGAATGACATACAACAGACCAATAGCAAGGCTGAAGCTCTCTTGTCAAACTTTTGACAGCTGGTGTTTCAAGGAGGTGTGTACATAGGTCCAATAGGAACGCATTTGGATTGTAGCGCACAATAGACCAATAGCCAGGCTGAACTCCTATTGTCAAACCTTTGGCAGCTGCATTAAACCTGCAGTATACTAGATATTTGTATGCTTGCACCCTTGGCTCGTGAGCTCGAAATCCCATTTTGACGTCACTTTGGCGCGCGCTCGGTCAGGAAGGTCGAGTTAGGGCTGGGCGATATGGCCCGAAATGAATATTGCAATATATTTTGTAGCTTTAACGACTAACGATATATATCTTCATATTTTGTTATTTTAAAAGTTTTGAAAATGTGTACACATATGTAAAGAAAAAAAAGGGGATTTAAAAAAATTAACGAATTGCAATTTCTTTGACCAAGAGGTGTGCAAGACACAGACATTGTTTTTGGAACGTTTACCAATCTCTGTCAATTTAATATTCAAATGTATTTTGGTAAAAGAATAATGCTCAACCATATTAGATGTGGTGAGTATGACAAATATGTCGGCTCTCTTCTCAATGTATTTGGCATGTTGCCATGTACAGTGGGTCACATGAATAAAAAAACAAGTATGACAGAGAGGGGCCCTGGGTCAGGAGGGACAGAGGGGGGACCTGGGTCAGGAGGGACAGAGAGGGGACCTGGGTCAGGAGGGACAGAGGGGGGAACTGGGTCAGGAGGGACAGAGGGGGGACCTGGGTCTGGAGGGACAGAGGGGGGAACTGGGCCTGGAGAGACAGAGAGGGGACCTGGGCCTGGAGGGACAGAGAGGGGACCGGAGATCAGCGGCGGCTGAGACAGAGGTCCGGAGATCAGCGGCGGCTGAGACGGGGGTCCGGAGATTAGCGGCGGCTGAGACGGAGGTCCCGACTCCTCCCAGGAGGCGTCCTCGCCAAACCCTGGTGGCGGAGGGAGGAGTAGGACTTCCAGGTCGGTGGCAAGGAGGTGCCCAGGCTGTTGGCAGACTGCTGTAGGCTCAGGTGGTCTGCAGACTGCAGCCAAAGGCTCAGGTGGTGGACAGACTGTAGCCGAAGGCTCAGGTGGTGGGCAGACTGCAGCCGAAGGCTCAGGTGGTGGGCAGACTGCAGCCGAAGGCTCAGGTGGTGGGCAGACTGCAGCCCGAAGGCTCAGGTGGTGGGCAGACTGCAGCCGAAGGCTCAGGTGGTGGGCAGACTGCAGCCGAAGGCTCAGGTGGTGGGCAGTAGGGGTGCAACGGATCATGAAACTCACGGATCGGATCGGTTCTCGGATCAGTGTCACGGATCGGATCATTTTTCGGATCAGCAAAATAAAAAAATATAAATAATTGGAATTTGGGTTAGCTAGTTGTTTTTATAATTTTCAGTGGTTATGATGAGCAATATGAGAGAGAAATGTGGTTAATATTGATCGTTGTTTAGGTACAATAAATCACCTTAAGCATTTTCCTCGTCATAGGAGCCAATGAAGAAGAAAACTTTAAGGTGAAATTATATAATCGTCTTCTAATTATATAATCGTTGGATTTCGGTTAGTTATTTTGACAGGCTTAAGTGTTCATAACAAGAAATGGCCATGAGAAATTTGGTGATGATTGACCATTGTTTAGGTACATTGAAACCACGTTAAGTTTTTTCACATTAAGCCTTTTAGTAGGTTAATGTCCCGTATGCGATGGGATGTCGTAACGTGGCTCAAACACTTTCAGCATGTTTAAAGTCCTCCTTTTGCACAACCGAATATGGCCTCATGTCTTCACCTATAAACACCCCGATACCGTTAGTGATGGCTTTAGCCCGGTCTGATTAATTGCTTAAATGCCACGGTGATAAGCGGTTGTTTGCAGCTTTCGTTTTCACTCCTGTCAGTGAAACACCGGGGTGATGTCGCTTCAAATGCGTGGCCATGCTTGATTTGTTTCCACTGTCACATCGCTTTCTTGTGCCACAGTGCCTACACAC
>JACXGM010001062.1:0-12739 GCA_016801145.1 Umbra pygmaea | reverse complement strand
AAGATTGCCTACTTTGAAATAAATTACAGCTGCTACACTATGCACTTTGCGTCACATCCGACGGAAGCGTCTGATCTGAACGAAACGCAGAGCATCAATTCGCATTGTCTTTTTAATGAAAACTAATTAGAAAAGCATCGATTTTGTGGGGTGCAAACATAGAAGTATTATATTTTGTAGTAGCCTATAGTTAAGTTCAAGTATCTGTGCTACAGGCATTACATTTAACAGCATTTAGTGCTGTTTTTCTGGCATTGTTGAGAAAAAAGCATGGGACAAGATTTGCTCCATCATTTGACTGCCCTAATGTCACAATGCTAATGTTAACCAGGGCAGCAACAATGCTGCATCATTTGACTGCCCTAATGTCACAATGCTAAATGTTAACCAGGGCAACAACAATGCTCCTTCATTTGACTGCCCTAATGTCACAATGCTAATGTTAACCAGGGCAGCAACAATGCTCCATCATTTGACTGCCCTAATGTCACAATGCTAAATGTTAACCAGGGCAACAACAATGCTGCATCATTTGACTGCCCTAATGTCACAATGCTAATGTTAACCAGGGCAGCAAAAATGCTGCATCATTTAACTACCCTAATGTCACAATGCTAATGTTATCCAGGGCAGCAACAATGCTCCATCATTTGACTGCCCTAATGTCACAATGCTAAATGTTAACCAGGGCAACAACAATGCTCCATCATTTGACTGCCCTAATGTCACAATGCTAATGTTAACCAGGGCAGCAACAATACTGCATCATTTGAGATAATGGCCATGCCACACACTGGTTCGTCTATACCTTGTATGGTGCTTGTATCGCTGTATCAATGTGATTGCAGGCAAGTATAGCACTAGATTATTTATATGCATGAATCTGAGCACCGTGTGTGTGTGTCACAGACTGTATCGTACAGAGTAGAGTAAACAGGAGCTCTAATTAAAAACAAATCAATCTGGGCCTGTTAGTCACTTGGTAAACATAAACATGCTAGTACTGAAGGGATTGTATGAGCATCACATGTATGGCCCATAGAGATGGATAGAGCGCTAAACAAGGACTGAGGGGAACGTACATTATGGACATGTATCGCTGATAGAGTTGGACAGAGCACTCAAATGGGATGTGATGCATTCAAGCACAGAGGGCTTCGGCCACCTTGAAGTAGTCGACAGCATGAGAGCTTCATGTCCTTCTCTCTTCTATTTTCATTCATTGCAGCTTCTGTGTTGCTGTTTACTGCTGAGTCTGATGAGACTGGGCTTGGATGATAACCCCTGTTAAGCTTACCTATCAGTCTTATCTAACTAAATTAAAGCTTACCTATCACTCTCATCTAACTAAATTAAAGCTTACCTATCAGTCTTATCTAACTAAATTAAAGCTTACCTATCAGTCTTATCTAACTAAATTAAAGCTTACCTATCAGTCTTATCTAACTAAATTATAATTGTCCCTAAAACATGTGTTAGGGCTGGCAGGTAAGTAGCATGAGACAGGAGGCCTGCGTGGTAACTCCCTGTTAAAACATGCGTTAGGGCTGGCAGGCAAGTGGTATGAGACAGGGGGCCTGTGTGGTAACTCCCTGTTAAAACATGCGTTAGGGCTGGCAGGTAAGAAGCATGAGACAGGGGGCCTGTGTGGTAACTCCCTGTTAAAACATGCGTTAGGGCTGGCAGGCAAGTGGTATGAGACAGGGGGCCTGTGTGGTAACTCCCTGTTAAAACATGCGTTAGGGCTGGCATGTAAGTAGCATGAGAAAGGGGGCCTGCGTGGTAACTCCCTGTTAAAACATGCGTTAGGGCTGGCAGGCAAGTGGTATGAGACAGGGGGCCTGTGTGGTAACTCCCTGTTAAAACATGCATTAGGGCTGGCAGGTAAGTAGCATGAGACAGGGGGCCTGCGGGGTAACTCCCTTTTAAGCTTGCCTGTCAGATCAAAATTTATAACTTAAATGTATACTCTTTCCTTAAACATGCGTTAGAGCTGGCAGGCAATACCCACAATGTGCAATCTTGTCTGGATATAAAATGTTATGAATACAGGCAGACTTCCATGTATGCAGGTGCTTCCATTAATATGTTTTGACAACCGATCAGAGGATGATTTGTACAAATTTCAATGACACCAAGAGAGAGATAATTCCACCTACTAATCATGCGTAGGGGAACAATTGGAGGCTATGCCTCAACTTGTAAGTCTTTTTCCATGAACTTTATTCATAGAGAAGTGTTTCATCTTAATTTCGCTGGTAAGAATGGTATGCTACCGTAATTCCTTTCAGAGACCCACTTGTAATAACGCTGTAAAACCTATAGGCTATTTGTTGATATTTTATAATATGAAAAAAAAGGATCTAACAGGCGCAGTTCTAGGGGGGTGGCAAACACGTTCACCTGGCAACACTATATTATTTTGGCAAAACACAAACTCTGATTTGTCCATTTTAGCAACACATGAACATAGACCCACCGACTATCTATTGAATGAATTAACAATGATTATTATCATGAATTACGAGTGCTATTGATGTGAAAGGTAGAATCAGAGTTTGTGTTGCCGACATAATATAGTGTTGCCAGGCAAACGTGTTTGCCACCCACGCTAGAACCGCGCCTGGATCTACATGTACAGTAGATATAGATGGATAATCAACCCAACCCGCGATGTGTGGTATAGCAAAGCACTACACTTTCATGGATAAGCCTTTGTCTGGTTCCAGTCCCTGAATCAGGCTAGATTAGCCCCAAAACTAGTCCAAAAATTTAGATGAATATTTCAGAACCTTTTTGACACGCCTGATCAGGCACAGTAAATTATTACGGTTCTAAAATAATTAGCGCTGATGGTGCTTCTTTTAATAATGAAAAACTCTAAACAAAATACCTGGGTACACCCAATATTAACACAGAGTTCCACTGCTTGTTTAGGAACTAAAACTGTATCACAGCCGCTTTAAAGTGTAATATTGACAGTCAGACAATTTGAAACACTGCTGCAACATCTGTCACCAAGCTTGAAGAAGCAGACGAGTATTTTCAGAAAGCCAATCGATTCGGAGCAGAAGCTATGGCCATATGTATTTCATTCGAGGAATGTCCTGTTTTGTTTGTAAATAGTTGGAGCTGTGCGTAATGCGCGTTTGGTCCATTTCCATTTGAAGACAAGAGCTGGGTAACCGGTAACTCAGTCAAAAAACTTTCAAAATGTCCGATATCATCTTCAGGCTTCAGTGTGCCTTTAGTATTATTCAACTTGTTTTAATTCAGCAAAGTGATACTTATTATTTTTAACCCATGGTGCCACTTACGTATACTTTCTTTATTGTACTATCATAGTAGTTCAGTGGAGCTATACACCGTATCAATTAGCTTACGACTTCGGTAAAAGTTCTCATTTTAAGTGGAAAACAGTATTCAGAGTTTTTTGTTTAGATGTTGCTGTCAATGCTGTAGTCTTTTATGTCTCCCCTAGGGGGCCCCTTGGGGTCTTAGGGGGGCCCCAGGCATTTGCCTGCCTTGCCTGTCCTTACGCTACGACTCTGAATATGTTGATGATGATAGGACATCCGAGGCTATACTACAACATGGTATTCATCTCAATATTTAATTAAATAGGTCTTTGCTGACCTATTTTTAGTTTAGTATACACTGTACAGCATTGAGTGAGAAACCTTCAAATGACTCTGTATTGAAGCACTGACTTTCACTGTTGTTATGTGTATAGAATTAACTGTATATTACTTATTTGATAGGCTACTTTAATGGAACAACACTCATTTTCATGAACATAGTTTAGTATGTGAGTGCAGTCTGGTGCAGTGGAGGCTGGTGCACCTCAACTGAGGAGAATGGGCTCATATTAATGTCTGGACTCTAGTAAATGTAAAGGTATCTCACACTGGATGTACTCTGTTTAACTCCAGACAGGGCAATGCATTAAATGTCCTCTCAGTTTCTGAAATACTAAAGTTCCTAAATGTTTATTTCTCCGGGCGCTGGATGTAACTGTTCTGGCACTACCATTTCAGAACGGATTTAACGGCCCCATGTCACAGTTCTTTTCAACACCGCATGGCGTTTACAAGGTCTTTGCATCTACACATCGGACACAAAGTCGAGGATGGTTTCAAACCCCTTTACACACTGCATATGTATGAACTGCAATCATTCATTATACTGTTTTAGAAAAAAAATGCCACGTCGAGATTAACAACACTTTAATATATATATATTTTTTTATATAAATAAATGAAATTCTTTGGTGAATGGTTCTGTACCTGTACCTGTACCAACCACACTACATAGTACGCTAGTGTATATACTAGGGTTGCTAATTGTAAGCACTTTCCCTAATCAATCATAATTATAACCTTAATAATCAACCATCAACTAATCATAATTAAAATGTACCGTAAAACAAACTATAGTAATCTTATAGGACTCTTAGTTCCAGCATTATTATAGCCAAAACCGCAGTAAAATGTTACAGGGCTAAATGCTCTTCCTGATTATGCTAACAAGACAGCTACTGTATTTAACGTTTAAGCCGTGTATACAGTACACTACATGATGTTAGCGACAATATAGCTGACAAAATCCCCAAACCAAAGTATGAGCAGTTCAGAGACGCATCTTTGTTAGTCTTTGAGTTGTCCCAGGCGCCCCAATTGTTTTCTGGCATGTTTGATATGTTCACTTCAGCCGCGGTCGGTGGATCTTAATTGAGGGGGGCGGGCTCGTATTACGCTCAGAACCGGAGTGAATGGAATGTGTGCAAATCAAAAAAACAATTGGTTTTGTTCGTTGCGCACCATTCCATTGACTCCGGTTCCGAGCGTAATACGAGCCCGTCCTCCCCAATTAAGATCCACCGACCGCGGCTGGTTCACTTATGCTACATAAGCTGTAGTCATTATGTAAGCTGATAGCACATAAACCTTCAAGTTTTAGAGTATACATTTGAAATTGGCAGGGATACACGTAGTATTCTCTTTCATAGTATACACCAGATGTGGGAGTATTATTGTATTATTGTACTATTTTCAGTAAAGTGTTATTGAAATAGAAATTGTTCCTCAATTATAATTTCCCTCACATAGTATTTTACCATTGAAAATATAGCTTACATAATACAAACTAAAACTTTAGACACTCTGCAGACCATTATTTTGAAGGCAACATGAATATTATATGTCTTATTGTTGCAGCCAAACGTGACTTGTGACTTGAAACAATGACTTGGTCCCACCTCTGGTATACACAGTACCCAAAACACATGCACAATATGTATAATTATGCAGTTTACTCAACGAGCGAGTGAATGAGAAAGAGAGAGATTGAATAATGTTGTTGTTTTTATCTAGCCCAGACAACCGTGCAATCAAAGTCGGCATTAAGTGAAAAAGCAACTTTGGTTCCCTCATCATGTGAACAGTTAGTCCTCAAGCTAGCTAGTAACAACAATATGCAACAGCAAGACCAAACCAAACCTAGACTGTAATGGTTTTAGTTTGACAGAATCGGATGCCCTTTTGAGTTTGTCAGCCATTTTACTGCCAATGTCATCTTGAGTGGCTGATGTAGCACATACCAAGGATATTTGCGGCTGTGACAAAACATCCATCTTTTGGGCTTGGAAAACAGTCACTGATGGGGGATCATGGACATGTAGCTGGCTGCCAGCTTCTGTCGTAATGTTAATGCACAGATTGCTGAGTGGTTAAGGAGTCAGACTTGTAGTCAGAAGGTTTCCAGTTCGATTCTCGACTGAGCCAAATGTCGTTGTGTCCTTGCGCAAGATGCTTTACCCTAATTGCTCCCAGGTCATTGCTGTAAAATAAGAAATTGTTCTTAGTCAACTTACCTGCTTAAATAAAGGTAAAGTAAAATAAATAATGCCAGCAGCACTAGGTTAGCAAACTCAATGCTGATACAGCTCTCAGCAGAATCAGAAATTGTGCCCCCTGGTGGCGCTTCATTTAAAATATACAATTCTCCATCCATCCATTTTGGTCCGCTTATCCAGGATCGGGTCACAGGGGCAGCAGCTCCAGCAGGGGACCCCAAACATCCTTTGCCCGAGCCACATTAACCAGTTCCGACTGGGGGATCCCGAGGTGTTCCCAGGCCAGGTTGGAGATATAATCTTGCCACCTAGTCCTGGGTCTTCCCCGAGGCCTCCTCCCAGCTGAACGTGCCTGGAACGCCTCCCTTGGGAGGCGCCCAGGGGGCATCCTTACCAGATGCCCAAACCACCTCAACTGGCTCCTTTTGACGCAAAGGAGCAGCAGCTCTACTCTGAGATACTCACGGATGACTGAGTTTCTCACCCTATCTCTAAGGGAGACGCCCGCCACCCTCCTGAGGAAACCCATTTTGGCCGCTTGTACCCTGGATCTTGTTCTTTTTGTCATGACCCATAGCCATCGGTGAGGGTAGGAACAAAGACTGCCCGGTAGATTGAGAGCTTTGCCTTCTGGCTCAGCTCTCTTCGTCATAACAGTGCGATATATTGAGTGTAATACCACCCCCGCTGCGCCGATTCTCAGACCAATCTCCCGCTCCATTGTCCCCTCACTCGCGAACAAGACCCCAAGGTATTAAACTCCTTCACTTGGGGTAAGGATTCATTCCCTACGTGGAGTAGGCACTCCATTGGTTTCCTGCTGAGAACCATGGCCTCAGATTTAGAGGTGCTGATCCTCATCCCAGCCGCTTCACACTCGGCTGCGAACCGATCCAGTAAGTGCTGAAGGTCACAGGCCGATGATGCCATCTGGACCACAATGAGTATACAATTCTACTCATTGCTAAAATAGCTCACATTAAGTGGTATCACTTTAATCCTGGCAGAGTGACACCTTGGGCCCTATCTTACACCCAGCGCAATTTACTTTTTACACAAACGCATGTATCATTCCTATCTTACACCCGACGCATATGGGACTTTTCCCTCCACAGACGCGCGTCTGTAAATTAGGGAATGAACTTGCGTTCATTGGGCGGTACAGCGAAAAGATGAGGCGTGTTCCGGCGCAAACGTTCCCTGGTGCTATTGCAGTCACCGAAAACAATTCCGCCACTGACCAGGAAAAACCTGTTTTTTTATTTTAATTTAATTTAACCTTTATTTAACCAGGTAAGTTTAAAGTCAGTGGCGTGTTATTTATATGCTATTTTAAGGGCGCATGCTTGACCATAATGTAGCGTGTGCACAACGCGCATACACTTTGTTCCTCTCATCTACACAAATGCAGAAGTTCTTTATTATTGCAATACATATTTAGAAGGAAAAATATTACCACATGAGGAAGTCATTGTGGTGTCCGAAAATGTGAAAAACAGGTATACATCTAGTGAACACATTTACTCTAATTATTCATAATAAATTATTTGCACTGATATACATCAACCTCAAGGGAACCCATTCAATCAACAAGTATACACACGTAATTTGCGATGCTAATAGTAAAATCACAAATGTCTTTACTCAGAATTACTCAGGCTCAAGCCACGACTCATTTATGGCAACTTTGCCATGAGGAATCCCCCCTTGGATGGGTGGCTGTGAAGGGGACAACAGCTATCTGTTAAAGACATGGTTAATGATGACACAATTTATGATGCCAGCAAGTGCGTAAAAGGCTGTTTAATCAAAAACACACACAAACACGCAGTGTAGCCTAATTGAACAAACATTTGGCACACTGAAAATGCGCATCAGGTGTTTGGATAGAACAGGTACACTACTCAAGTCGCAGTATTCTTTGTGGCTTGTTGTATTTTACGCAACATTTCCATGAATCATGGATGTGTTGATGACATTAATTAGGAAATATTAGAGGACTTCAGGAGACGTGATGTTGAAATGTGTGCCAGCCACTTAAATGCCCAGAAATGCAGAACGGGATTGGAAAGCTTATTTGACAGAAGAGTAATCTCGGTCTAATGTTCTACACTGCAAAAATATTACCATGCATTCATAACCTCGTGATTCAGTGAGAGTGAGTCCAAAACATCGGAAAGTAGGCTATGTCTTGTGACATTTCTTTATTTACATTTTGTAAAAAGAAAAATCTATAGAATATCGCTGTTATAATAGCAATCCGCCATGGAACAAGCGCGCCTGCTCTTAAAGGGAATGTGAAATGACGATCTGATTGGTTTATTGCACGTTACGCCCAAACCACACCTATGACTAATGAAGCTACTTTAGACCTACCCATTTTAGATATGCGTCGGGCGCAAGAATCATTTATCCTGCTGGTAAAATAGCAACAGCACCCGAGACCCTCCTACAATGTAACTTGCGTTTCGCGTTTGATACTTGCGTTTCAGATCGTTAAAATAGGGCCCATAAACTGCAGTGTAGCAGAGTGTTCATCTTGATATGCCTCCGCAGTTGTCCGGGAGAAAAACTGGCTGAACCATGTAACTCTTTTTCCCCAAAAAACTTCTGATTGAAATCATCTCAGTGTATTCTCCCCAAAACACAAAAACAATTTTGCCTTGCACTTCCTACATTTTTTATCCTGTGCTACTATAGGTTTCAATTTGGTACGTCAAACGCATCACTTTGTGTGCGCAATGTGATTTATCCCGCCAAAACACAAGTCTCGAACAATGATTAGTATAGGGTATGGTATATAGAGTCTCAGAGCCCTATTTTAACGATCTAAGCACACAGTGTGAAGCACATGGTGCAAGTGTGCTTTGGGCGTGTCCAAATTCACTTTTGCTAGTTTGACGGCAGGAAAAAGGGTCCATGCGTCGGGCGCATGTTCTGAAAGGGTTGTACTAAGTGTCTTCATTAATTCATAGGTGTGTTTTGGGCGTAACATGCAATAAACCAATCAGAGTGTCATCTCCCATTCCCTTTAAGAACCAGGCGCGTTTGTACCTTTCGCTCATTGCTATTATGGCGGCGGATTTGCACCGTAATGTTTTAATTTGTAATCTTTTGCATGTTTGTGTGCTGCTGCGCTTCCCTGTGTGTGTGCAACAAGCATAGTGTGCACGCACTGTGCCTATGCCATAAGTGCATTTGACAAATTAGCTGTTAAAATAACTATGACGTGCTGCGCCATTGACTTTAGACCATGTTTTTGTTGGTCAATGGCGCGATCACTTTCCTTTGCCTCAAGATAGCAATACACCCAGAATTATCCTGAAAACACCTCCCTGTTAGACCAGCACACCCATGGGCGCAAATATGGGCGCAGGTGCACATGCTATTTAAACGACGCAGGCGCTGGACGGGAAATTGACAACTGTGTCACTTGACAACTAGCAAAGACACTTGCTTTCGGGCTTTGTGCTGTGTTGCGCCGGGTGCAAGATAGGGCCCTCAATGTGAGTGAATGGGGCCATCTTCTCTGGTGGAAATGCATTCCACAATCCACGCTAAGAGAATTAACATTTATAAATGCAAAAGTATTATATAGTTCAGCTTTAAGACATTTTAAATAATTTCTTTACATAATTACATTTTAGTTATTAACAGAACACTTGGTCCAACAAAAAAAAACTTTGAACACATGAACACAACACTTACAAACTGGAGAGATGCAGCGGAACGCCACATTGGGAGCAATTAGGAATGATCTTAAATTAGGAATGATAGGGGCAGATTTTTCACCTGGTCAGATCTGCGGTTCGACCTACCAACCTTTAACCAGACTAAACGTTGCCTAGTACTGGGCTGCATCTCAACACTCCAGCCATATTTTAAAAGATTTGAAAGCCTTCAGTTCATGCTAGCACTGGCTGGAGGATTTCTCAAGTCCCAAGGGCACAATTGGGGAGAGGTGTGGGGCATCAGGATGCAGCCATTGTTTCTATCTGCCTCACATCTACCACCCCCCATATGAGTCAGTGTTTGTGTGTACTGATGGAATCGTAAACATGCCATTGTCTTCGTTGCTGGCAAAGATTAGAATGGAAGGACATGAAACAGTTGACTGGGTCTTTATTGCGGTTGTGGAAACCTTTGAGGATTGACCTAGTGGAATATAAGATCTGGGGCCCAGATAACATTCCCATCGTCCACAACCTCTCTTATATTTCCACTCCATGTAATCTTTATTTATTCATGTTCCCATTAGGGTCTCCTGGGACGCTGAATAGAACTTACTGAAATTACTTTGGTATCTGAAAATGCATTTCCACAGCAGACCCCCAGAAGGAGAGAACGCAGTCTTAACAAAAACCTCTTAAAGACAACGGAGAATTAATAAATAAATAGACTATTCATGTTCAATGTATTTTGTGGACACATACGCACTTCAGAGAGGAAAGAGAGGCAGACAGGAAAGAGACACTTGCTCTAGTTTGTGATAGCTACTTCACTGACCAATGTGTACGTACTGTGTTGTGTCAATGGTACCTCCTGCTATCTTAACATGAATGCACTAAATGTTACTCTCTCTGGATAAGAGCATGTGCTGGATAAGTATTATCAAATATAGAATGGCTAACATGAATACTGAAAACAGAACTAAAGAGAAGTGGAAATCAATATGGAAAATATATACTCTATCATTTCACTTTACATTTCTTTATAAGCTGAGGTGTTTCAATCCTTGACAGATGATTGGCTGAAAGTTGTGTCATATAAGAATGTATACATTGGGTGCCATGTATACACACTTTTGGATTCCACTGTATATGGACAGGATAGAGAGAGAGCGACTTAGAGAGAACTTGTAATGTTCTCCACCCTACACGGAGTTGGTGGCTCCATTCCTCATCAAATCAATTTGTGTTTAAGGGTCATAAGGTTATGGCTGATCGGTGTATATATTCCACTAACACCAATCGCCTGGCAACACTATATTATGCCGGCAACCCAGACTTTGTTTTCTATTTGTTAATTTTTTTATAAAGATTTGCTATTGAAAACATGTCAAATTATTTTATTTGTGCAATCACATACTTTTAGTGTTTCTTTACACACAATACAATTGCATTTGGTTGCAATTCACTAGCTTTGTAATGAATTCACAATGATTATTGCAATAAATTAGAACAAATGCTTTTATTCTGAAAAAGTAAATCAGAAGTTTTTTGCTTGCATAATATAGTGTTGCCAGGCGAACGGTGTTTGCCCCCGGCTAGAACCGGCACTGGACCAACATAGCATGACTATATCAGACTTTATCTGCTATTAGTAGGGGATGTCAAGTGTGTGACTGACAGTTTTATTATTCTTAATATTTAGACTGAAAATCTTAATGTTTTTGCACACTGGTCGCATCATGAATTAGCAGCTCAAAATGGTAAATGAATATTTCAGAAAGTTTTTGACCCTCAATTAGTTGGTGATTTGTTTTCCATTGACCCTTGTTACGTCATTTTGTTCTATACAAATTACACAATGTACAGAACAGATTTTGATCTTAAATATGTTTCGGTTATTGAGACGCGATGTGTGATTTGAGTGTTACCTTAATGATTTTGAGGAATATATAAAATGTACAGTATATATACAGTATATGTAAATTCATTTTATAGCACAGTTGTCTGTATCCCCCTTAATTCAGTTTCTTAATTAATATTGTATTTTAACCATAATATATTTCTACTTTACAGAATTGTTTGGAGCGTGGCAAGATTTTACCTGTACTTTACATGCAACTAGATGAGCAACATCTATACAAAAACTACATCTGTATTTAAAAGCATGTGACAAATAAACTTCTCCACCCTTGGCTTGGATATTGATGTACATGGACCCTCAACTCAGAGCAGGTAGAAACAGAGGGAGAAATAGAAAGACACGGGGGACGGGGTGAAAAGATAAGTAAAGAGCAGGGAGGGAGAGGCGTAAGATTTAAAGAGTAGGAGTAGAGATGATCACAAGGGACCAAATGAAAAGAGCATTGAGGAGGACCACGATGAGATGTATGATGGTTGAGGAGGACCACGATGAGATGTATGATGGTTGAGGAGGACCACAATGAGATGTATGATGGTTGAGGAGGACCACGATGAGATGTATGATGGTTGAGGAGGACCACGATGAGATGTATGATGGTTGAGGAGGACCACGATGAGATGTATGATGCAGATGGAAAGAGCATTGAAGAGGAACACGATGAGATGTATGATGCAGATGGAAAAAGGCTTGAGGAGGACCACGATGAGATGTATGATGCAGATGGAAAGAGCATTGAGGAGGAACACAATGAGATGTATGATGCAGATGGAAAGAGGCTTGAGGAGGACCACGATGAGATGTATGATGCAGATGGAAAGAGGCTTGCCTTGTCAAGCAGCAGGGGATGCAGGCATGCAGTAAACGAGCTAGGGCGGCAGGGTATAAATAGACAAGGCAAGCAGGGCAGGAGTCCTGTAAAATGAATAATACACAGAGGGGGGTTGTGGGTAATTTGGAGGGGGCTGACACCGCAGCACGGTAACAGAATGTTTGTGCATGACCTCATGGTGATTGGTCGGGTGTTTGGTTTTTGACGCTTCAGATCCGGTATTTCCCTGGGAGGGCTGAGTGAGACACTCATCAGGTGTGCCAGAGTTTGGTGAAGCGGTCTAAGATGCCTGACTGTGTTCCTCACTCCTCCTATATTTTGTCTCTCTAGCTTCTGCTCCTTACTGTCCTGACAATTAAAAAAAGAAAAACTGGCAGAATGAACACTGGCAAAATGAACACTGGTAGGATGAACACTGGTAGGATGAACACTGGTAGGATGAACACTGGTAGAATGAACACTGG
>JACXGM010001061.1:36844-59518 GCA_016801145.1 Umbra pygmaea | reverse complement strand
GCCACCGAGTTGACGTCAACTCGGTGGCTTTTTGAGATTCGACCGTTTTACAGAGGCAGTTTAAAGTTGTGGGATTTGCATAGCAAAGAGGTGTCAATGGGACTTTGCGGTTCAGTGTATGTCTATTTTAGCCACCGAACTATCATTATTCAACTATGACAAGGTAAACTCGGATTTGCATTCTATCACCCCTTTAAGATGTGTTTAATTGAAATAGGCCTAGCTTTTGATTTCAGTTAATATGACCTCCTAATGCTGCAAATTCAACAAATGAACATTTTCAGTTCTTTACAACCTATAAAATGTTTTGAATCTCTGTTGTGCATAATAATTTGGAACAGTGCATTTCGAGTTTTTATTTTTTATTGGTTCGTTCAATGAAATTCAACAGTTGGTGACATGAAAATTATACTGACTGTCATTTGCATAAACTATTTAGGAAAATCTGTGTAAAATATAATTTGCATAATAATTTGGAATGCGGAGTTGCATTTAAAACATTATCATAAATGATTTATCATAGACAATGTTGTCTCTGCCAATCCGAGAACAACCGATAGGACTTTGTAAGCATTTGCGATTGACAACGGGAGAGGTAATTCGAGCTACTATATAGATGTTTGTTTGACTTCTTGATATTTATTTTTCCCGTTTTATTTAATCAACTTGATTCAAAGATCAACTTGTTTTAAAAACGATTTTAACATGAACAGCTTTGAAAGATTACATCAGTTGTAATATGTTATTCTCCTCTATTGTTCTGTTAGGCTACATTGCTATTATTGTATTATCTGGTTAACATAATTCATAATATTTTGTTAACATGTTTTATGCGTGTCATTGAGAAATGGGAAGGTAGCACAATCTGATAGTGAAATATTCTGTAAAAAATAATAAATCCTTTAATTATGTCCAACACAAATCCATTCAAAATATAAGTTTTTCAGAAACTGTAGTCTACCATTAGTATAGACTATCCAACTAAACTCCAGAGCATGTATCCAACATGGCTGAAATTTTATCCTGTGGAAGGATAAACTAAGGAAGTTGATATTCCCTATTTATTTCCCACTCTCATTCTCTGCTCTACTCTAAAATAAGACAGTAATATGCAAATTAAAAATATTGTGAGAAATACAATTAATACTGTATATCATACAGTAGAATAGTCCATCTGATATCATAGCATTCCCAATGACCATAAATAGGCTGTTGACTGATAATCTTGGTAGTTTTAGGCATAATATATAGGCTGCAACTTGCTAGGTAGCAAAGTTATTAGTGCACCATACTTCTACATAATCTAACATAACCTAGCAG
The DNA here is from genome assembly GCA_016801145.1 of Umbra pygmaea. Classification (NCBI taxonomy): domain Eukaryota; kingdom Metazoa; phylum Chordata; class Actinopteri; order Esociformes; family Umbridae; genus Umbra; species Umbra pygmaea. The sequence continues at coordinate 58,198 of JACXGM010001061.1, read as the reverse complement.
TAACACAAGTAATTACGCTAATAATTGCTAATAATTTTACTTTTACAACATAATTGATGTAAAAGGACTATTCTATTTTAATTGTCTTTAGTGGCCTTAGCAGATTTTAACTTGTTGGCTTAGTTTGGCATATGCAACTCCATACTGAATGGATGGTGCTCACAAGTCTGCGTTTAAAATAAGAGATGTTGAAAGACACTCCATGCTGTACGCTGCGTGACTTTATTTTTCTCTTGCGCAAAAGTGATTCACATGAACAATTCGTAAAGGATTCGTAAAGCAGAGCTACAGTCCGCCCTACATAGCTACATACTTTAGCCCAGTCCCCAGATTTTTAGTCGTGTATTTAGAGAAATGCATATTGGTTCAGTAGGATACAAAAATGAACCGTAATTATCTAGGCAAGCCAATAATGATAAGTAAGAATAAGTAATATTAACAAATACATAAGACATTTCTGATACAAGGCCTATCAATGGGGCAAAAGGGAGCCACCATATACTAGCTAGATTTGGGCTATATTGTCAGTGCCATATTTTTACCTATAGCCTATAATTGTAATATTTAAAATAGCCTAGTATGCTGAACTTCTCTACTAGAGCTTACCTCGGTCAGTCGTCTTCCTGGTTAGGTAGAACTTTGGAACTTTGGAGGATGGACATGTGTGGATACTGCAATCTTATTGGTTTACATTTGGAACGTAGGGTGACAACATGTGCGTGTTGGAGCATGTCTCTGGCTCGCTCTCAATTCATAGCAATTCATTTTTAATGCTTTATTGATATGTTAAACGTGTTTACTTTGCAAGGGGAAGTGAATAGAAATAATATATATGTATATGTATGTATGTTATGTATATACAGTACGTATGTACGTATGTATATATTTTATCTCACTGTGACTCGAGATACTTGGCTTTACTGAAAATATATACTGGTATAAAACATTTAGTGAATCAGGATACTATTTAATCGTTTCTTGTATGTTATCCATAATGATGCAATATCAAAAGGCTTGCAGGATATGTAGTAGGCCTACATGTAAAACAGATGTTTTCTATATTGAACTCTGAGCTGTTTATTAACCGTGTTTGTGTGCTTGTTTTTGGCCAATGCAGTATCACATGCTTCTGGTAGTAGTACATGCCACGAGCAATGTGTAACACATATCTACGCTACATTTGTATTTAAGCCAATTCAAAAGGGTAGAATAAGGAACATATTACAATTCATATCCTATTTACCAAACTGACATGCATATAGCTATTCAATTTATATTATTGCCGATGCAGTGCTATCACAAGGCATGGCCAATAGGCGGGACTATGAGCCAGTGGATGGATGGAGCGTAACCACTGCAGTGTGAACGGAAAAGAGTACAGCACATGAGTTACAGCTTTAGCGAGCAACAGAAATGGGTACTAAGAAGTGGCAACAGGCATCTATTTTAACTTGGCAGTACTTGCGGTTGTTCGTAGCACGAATTAAATGTGTATTTGAAGCAGGTTTGCAGCATCAACTACAATGGATGTCATGTCTATAACTTCTGACTTAATTTTCGCATAATTTAGTATTGTTTACGCATGCATTGGCGTGATCGTATGTGCTCCCAAAAAGGCTATACCCGATCACTAAGATACACAGTCCAGATGTTAATTTGTTTATAGAAGGTATGCTCGCGAACAGGGTCGCGGACATTATTTCAAGTTCAGCCCATAACTGGGCAGGCATTTCGTGTGATGGAACTCTTCAAACTCTGAAGGTAAGACACATTTAGGATACAGCATAGTGCAGGGTTATTAGGCTACATCGGTGATGTAATGCATGCTCCTGTTAATAATTTGATACACATTTACGCGTGACTGTTTATTTGTGGTTTAGACGCGCCTTTTCCGCACTTTTCTCTATACTTTAAAAGGTGAGCGTGTGGGAGATAGGACAAAAGTTGTTTCAAACATTAAACCTTGGAGTAGTAGTACATTGTATTCGAATGACTCTACAGGACCCACGTTAGGCAATGCTTAGAATTATAAAATGTGGTTTATGTGCATGTGGCGCAAGCGAGCTGTTTAGCATCTGAAGTCATAGAGTAAGCTGTTTCTGAATAGTAGCTATGGTGTACTGCATTCATCTTAACAGCACACCATAGCTGTCAAAATATGGGCAGCAGGCAGTGAAACGTTATTGCATGGTCAAGCAGTTGATGGCAATGTGATGCCAGGCTGAGCATATTTGTGTACGAGACAGACAGTGTTATAATGTGAAGACTATAGATAACATTACCACAGCTGTTCAGTCTCTGGTGTGATCTAACAATAGTTTTTTTTAATCAGTTAACAGTCACGCGCTTGCAGTTGTTGCCAGCATCATTGGGTATTTTTTTACAGAGAGAACTCCCTGTATGGTTATTCATTTCTGTTTGAATTGCTCATTGTTTTAAAGTGAGACATTGTTGTTATGAACTGGCAATATGATTTACATCCAATATTATCCATATGCTCTTTTGAGAATTGCTACCCACTACTAATGTTACCAAATGAAATCTCTATAAACAGTAATCTGAATCAGATTCGGTTACTTTCCAATCCGCGCACCGTGCGCAGGTATAGCTCCGTGGGTGGCACAGTACCGAGAAATAAAGCAAATCAGAGGTTCCACTCGACTGACTATTGATTGGCCGACCTCATTATTTAATGTCTGGTAGAAGCTCAGGAATGGTACTACTGCCTGTTGTCAAAGTCTATTCCTCTAACCGCCCACTGAGCAGCAGGGATTAGTTGGAGGATGTGGTGGTGGTGGGGGCTTGGGGGGTTGAGGGTGTTCTGGACGATGTTTTGGTCTGCAGCCTCACGGATTTGACCAACGTTTCCATTCCTTCCTGCTATGATGTTGTCTGTTAGAATTAAGGCTTTCATTTGTAAGTCTGGCTGTTGGACTGGAGTTTTTCTCCTAAAGCTTCTGACATGGTTCAGTTGAGTAACATTATGACGTTAATGTGGTGGAGAGCAGTATTGAGGCCTACCGGTCGTCTGAGGACAACCCTCATCCGTTTGTTTTTGTTTCTGTGAAGATGCACGAGGATGCTGACGCAGAGTGTGAATGTTGTTGATTAACTCCTGCAGTGATTTGAATATTACCTGAAACTCTTTTAAAATACATAGGTATCAATTCACACACATTTAGCCACCACATGTAATATGCAACACACTCAACATTTGTTGATATGTGTGAACTAATTACGCTTGCATTGTTTTGTGTTTGGCATGGGCAGACTGGACCCAGATATTAATGCCTGAATTTCTAATACACGAGCCCATTTGTGATTCCTTCCAGATAATTATTATTTTTTTGCACAAAATACAGAGACGAGCCACCTAAAGACATTATTTAAATTTTCCAATTATAAATTTATTTTCTAAACAATTAACTGTGAAAAAAATGGTTAACCTTGTTAAATCACTTTGTTCACCCTCATTTTGCAAATTTAGCAGCACTGAGCCTTTTCCTATAGTCTTATGACATAGGAGAACACATTGATCTCAGACCATTAATCTATACAGCATCTTTTCATATCTTAAATAGAATCTAGTCTGCAATTTTGTGCTGCCCTCTCCAAGTTAAACCAGAGACTTTCAATGGGATAATCCACCTGCAGCTCACATTCAGACTTCTTTAAAAGCCAACCAGGTAGAGGTCATGATGACATTTTCTTCCCCCCAAATGTTTTTTTCAATGTGTGCACAACCACATCCATTCCCTTACACAAGTCTTTCAAGAAGAAAAAACAGCAATGTAAGTCATTACTTTTGTTGTTTACATTCATACAGACACTTTTGCTTTTACAAAGTGTGCTAATTAGAGTGTGACTATTCTTAGTAGCGACACAGTAGCGTGGATCGCATGTGTGTATGTTTAAGAGTGAGTGTGAAAGAGAGTCTTCACTCTATGTCCATGTAGAGTGTGAGCATGATGTGTGTGTGTGTAGGCTAGATGAATGACCATGTGGTGTGTGACTGTGTGAAAGGGCGCTATGAAGCAGTAAAATGTCTCTCGCATGGAAAACTGCTTCAAAGTTGTTGCCACGAGGCAAGGCTGTGACCGTCAAAGGCACATAACGGAATCGGGAAAGACCAGGAGGATCCAACTGAGACGGACGTGTGAACACACAAACACACACCCAGAGGAAATCCCAAACCCTCATCTCTTCTCTACCTCCAGGCACATCGCCTCTCCCCGAGCCCTTTGTGTACATGTTTGACATTTCGCTTGCCTCCACAAGCCTCCTGCATCAGCCGTTATCCTTTCAACCTGTGTCAACACAGCATGCATCGCCGCCTTGTTAGGCAAGCCCTGTTTAATTGGAATCTCAGGAAGGGGCTGACTTGTGCCTAGGGACTAAGATCTGATTTGAGAGGATGGTGGGGGTTAGTTAGAGCTACATGTAAGAAAAGGGAGTGGTATAGCTAACGCAGAGGGAGGCAGGACGAGCCAAGCCCTGATAGGAAAGAAGCCAAGGGGGAAAGAACATGTATGCCAGGAGAGCTAAATTAATTGACAAAGAAAATAATTACACTGAAGCAACTAGCCAGGGGCACACAGTCACATCACGCACAGCTTTTTCCCCTCTTCCTTTCTCCCTTTTTCATCCCTCTATCCACTCCTTTCTCTGCCTCAATCTCTCTCCATCTCCCTGACCTTTCATCTGCCGCAAATTCCTCGAGAGGAGCAAGTGAGGGCCTGTGCAATATCATCCTGTCCCTGCTACCACTCACCTTAAAGGGCAAGGCTGCTGCAAACCTCCGGGAGCAACAGGAGGAGAGAGAGATTTGAGAGACAGATGAGGACCGAAATGGGGAGAAACACAATATGATCCGACCATTCCCAGCTTCAGCCACTAGGTTTGCGGCAGGTAGAAAACGTTCTTTATCAAGAAGACTTGATAAAGTACTACTACATAATTATCAAAGGTAGGGCTGGACCAACACCTAAACCTCTTGTTGAACTTGATGTGTCTGCATAGATTAGACTATAATACACCTTTCCTAAGGTGGGCAGCATCAGAAACAAGCCAGGAACATCAGTCTGTTCAGGTGGGATGGAACTATTTGCCTATTTTGTATCATCACATTATTTATCTGATCATAATGGATAAATGACTGTTCATCTTGGTAAATTCTTATCATTAGATTTTTTACAAAAATTATATTTAAATTAAATAAAACACACCAAACACTCACGCACAATCAGATTATTTATTTTTAGATTGTTAATTTCATGTGAACAATCCCTTAAATTAATACAAGTCAAGTAATGCTTTCTGTACACCTAAAGACTTTGAAAAGATTTAGAAAAGACTTTGTAAGATTATCAGCTCACATCTAAAGACTTGGGTTCACAGATTTTTGTCTCAGACTAAAGATTTTACAAACACTGAAGACTTGGGTTCACAGATTTTTGTCTCAGACTAAAGATTTTACAAACACTGAATCTTGTAGTGACACTATTTACAAGACTACAACTGGATTATTTTAGCTTTTTATTCCCACCAAATTCCTCCCATCATGCTCAGCAGTGATTTAACAAAAATGGAGGAGAAGCAGCTACAGTTAGCTACTGTGGCTTTTGCCATTGCAGTCATTTGCAGTGAAAGAAAGAAGAAAAGAAAGCGTCAGAGGATATGGGCACGGCGCTCCTCTTTATCCATGGTCCATTCTCGCCTACTTGGCGCTCGTTGTGTTTCCACGTCCGGCAACGTGTTTCTTTGTTGTGACTGATGGCTTCCTGTTTCCTGTTTCCGGTTTTCTGAGAACAATTTTATTGGTTGTTGATTGTTTTACGTCACTGTGATTACGTTAGGACTTGCGATAATATCAAACATGTTTGATATGAAAGACTAGAGAAAGACTGGCATAAATCGGGTCGCCAACTGCAGATTGTCAGCTCACATTTAACGATCGAGACGATAGGAGCGCGCCAAGACTCCAGTAAGATGCCTAAAGACTGCCGGTCTTTAGTCTGGGACTGTGAAAATCCTTTGGTGTACGCCCGGCATAAGTTTTGTTTCTTCGAAACCAGAAATATGAAATAACAATGTTTTTTGAAGGTATGGATTGTACAGACTTAAGCATGTCCCATTAAAATGTACCAAATGAGTTGCAATCATTCCATTTGTATTCCAAAGTGCATTACAAATAGTTATCCTACCTATACACCCTCTTGTTTTATAGCACACGTCGAACTAGGCTGGGAGTATTGAAATGGAAACAAAAGAAACTCACAAACCTTAATTAATAGCCAGCTTGCTCAGCACAGCTACACATGAGCATACAGCCCATAGGCAACAATTGCCCTCTGCTGGGTTCGTACTTGTGGAGCTTTCTGCGTGAGGTAAGTTTGTACAAGTGATGTGTCACCAGTTTGATGTTTAGGGAGAGTGATGGGTTGTTGTCCAGGGTCAGGCCAAGGTTTTCTGTACTCTCAAAATGGGATATTGTGGATGGTTTGAACCATGATGGAGAGGTCTAGGAGTGGACAGGACATCTTGGTGGAAGAGCAGCTCCTTCATGCCAAGGTTAAGCTTTAGGTTGTGGACTGACGTCTGGCAGGAATTAAAAATAAGTTGTGCTTCATACATATATATCAGTGAGGGAAGCGGCGACCATGTGACAATGGAGCTACGTAAGTGCCTTGGTGTACAGAGGCCAGACAAGAGGGCCTAAAACAGAGCCTTGGGGGACACCAATATTGAGATCATGTGAAGCAGACAAAAAAATTTCTTCACATCATCTGATAAGAGCAGCCTACCAAAGGAGGATGCAATTTAAGCGTGTGCAGAGCCTGAGATGCACAGCCCTGGGAGGGTGGTGTGGAAGATCTGATGGTTCACAGAGTTGAAGGCAAAGGATAGATATAGAAGAACAGAGCGTCTCCTTGGGCAGTGTGGGGAGCATAGAAATAGAATGGATAGAAAGGCCATTGAGTTGCTTGGTGTGGTCATTCGATTGGTACACAACAAAATGGCAATTGTTGTTAGTTGTCATGGTGACAACATGCAAATCGGTTTAATGTGGAAGTAGGCCTCTAGATCTTTGCAATGGAATGGTACTAGTAAAAATGGATGCCGTTCTGACCATTCTGCTACATTGATTTGAATTGGAATGGCATTTCTAATCATTCTATTTCTATGGTGGGGAGTCTACATGTCATTGAGAACGGTGGCCTCGGTTGGAGGACCTGTCTTGAAGCCTGACTATTCATTCTTAATAGGAGAGATGGTGACTGCTAGACAGCAGGGATATAGGCCTGTAGTTTGTGACATAAAATATAATGTTGTGTTTTTATGAGAGTTGAAAAGGCATACAGATGTGCTCAAACATTTGCATACCCCTTGGAGAATTAGTAATTGATTTACCACTTTAAGTGAACAGGCAAAACAGAGTTTTTTTATTTCTCATGGGAGTCATATTCAACTGAAGGTCATAGCAGAATAGCACAATCTTAAAACGAAAGGTAGCAACAAAGAAAATAATTAAATCACTCCTGTTCAAAGGTCTGCAAATTCTCAGGTCTCAAAAATATAGTGTACTTTAGCATAAATGTCAGCGTACAGCAGCCGTGGTGGGTGGGTCTTTATTGGGGACGCCGGGCTCACATTACTTTTGGGACCAGAGTGAATGGACCCTAATTGGGTACGCTGGGCTTGCATTACCATCCGGACTGGGGGAAATGGAACAGGATCACACAGTGGGTTTGGTGTGCTACACACCATTCCATTTGTGTGTCTGTAACAAGGCCAAACATTCATGTAAACTTTTAATCAGTGTTGGGTAAAGTAGCTTGTACAGTTACATTGCAGCTACTTGCTGAGTTCACAAGTTTTGGGAAGTCCCTAATTAAGACAAAATTATCAAGTAAATGGAATTCATATCCTACTGGTGACCATGATTGATATTTTCTTTACTCTTTCTATTTGTTTTATATGTTACTTTTAAGATATGAACTCCATTTACATGATAATTTTGTCTTAATTAACTACTTCCCAAAATTTGTGAACTCAGCAAGTAGCTGGAATGTAACTGTACAAGCTACTTTACTCAACACTGCTTTTGATCAATCCCATTAGGGTGATTTTTGTTATCAGTATGTTTTAAAAAGGTGCCAAACAACTGTGTGACAACTAATGGTTTATTATTAGCACTATCTTTACACAACAGTCAGATTTCTTGCATGAACTGTCATATTGTCAAAATCAATGTTGAAATTTCACAATTTCTGCCAGGGTATGCAAACTTATGATCACAACTGTACACAAAGAGTGGCTGTGGAGCCAGAAGGAAGGAAAGCCTGGAGGAAAGAGTGCCTTGTTCCACATCTTACTTAGTAGTTATACCCAACAAATGGCCTTTGGACCCTAGATTACCATAGGGTGAAACAGAGACTTCTTTTATATCAGAATTGATTGATCAATGTTTTGTCAATAGCTAAAGCAGGTATTCTGTCCATTGACCTTTCTAGATGATTAAGTTAAATGTGTAATTTTCCGGTTCCTTCAGTTTATGTTTTCGACCCCTGGATCCAATATGCTACTGTATTTCCTAACATTTACTTCTACAAAAATGTTGTTGTTTTCAAAAAAGTTACATAGTACAGGTTTAAAGGTGGGCTTCCTTGAGAAATGTCTGAGTTCTTGCTAGCCAACCGTAAAGACCAAATCTGTGGAGTGGTTGGAGTGCAGCGATATGTTGCCACATCATGCGTACTTTACCAATCTTAGTCATAGACATGAAAAAGAAAAATAGTCTTGTGACCTAAGCAGTCAGTGGTGTAGTGCAGGGTATACGCAGGTATAAGTCATATACCCACTTCTTTTTCAGTCGGCATTGCGTATTCCCACTTCTAAATTCCCTCTGATGTGGCAGGCCACACATTGCACAGCCTGTATTATTCATAAACAAGTTGATATAAGTGCTAGAAACGCTTTGAAATTCAATAGCTTTGAGGTCACATGACCTAGGTAATTCAAACCAAGGTAGTTAAAACAGCATTGATTTGAGTGAGCCAGTATGCCAGATATTTAATTACATGACTTCAAGTCCAAACATTTACCCCCCAGTGGAGCGGATGGCCTTCTGAGATCTACTCGCCAACCTGAAAATCTAATCACATTTGGCAATTGTAAAAAATATATATATTTTTGTTATGTATATATAATTTTTTAATTAGTCACTAAGGATTAGCTGGACTAAGGAATAGTCACTCAGAACTCATGATTATTTAGTTGTCTGTTCCTATAGTCTGTGGGCCAATATTAATTGAACTCATGATTATTTAGTTGTCTCTTCCTATAGTCTGTGGGCCAGTATTAATTGCAAAAACTGCACCTCTTCTGTGGATAATATTAATTTCATAATGATCCTTTCTCCGTGAATTTAAGCAGCAAAAGTTAAGTGACAATGTGCAGACACTAGGCCTACTGGCCCATTTTGTTGTGAACTAATATGCAAGACTAGTCTTACATGTCACCTTTTATAATACAGAGCGTTCTTCCTTTGCTGGGACGCTTAAAAAAATATTGGGGGCATAAATTAAGAGTATACCCACTTCTCCAGGGACCACTACACCACTGTAAGCAGTCACAAATGTCATGGAGGGCCAAGGCAGTCTTCTACAGGGGTGACCGTAATTACTTACCGTAATTAAGAAAAATGTACTAATGCATTATCAGGCATGATCAACTGCTGATTAACGCAAATATCTAATCAGCCAATCACGTGGCAGCCAGTCAGAGCATTTAGGCACGTAGACACGGTGAAGACTCCTGAAGTGGAAGTATAGTAATTGGATTGACTTTGAACATGGCATGGTTTTTGTTGCCAGACCGGCTTTTTTTTCAGAAAGTGCTGATATACTGAGATTTTCACACACAACCTTTTCTAGGGTTTACAAAGAATGGTCCAAAAAAGAGGAAATATCCAGTGAGTGGCAGTTCTCTAGACAAAAATGCCTTGTAGATGGCAGAGGTCAGAGGAGAATGCCCAGACTGGTTCAAGCTGATAGACAAGCAACAGTAAATCAAATAACCACTCGTTACAACCAAGGTATGCAGCAGAGCATCTCTGAATGCATAAAATGTCGAACCTTGAAGCAGATGGGCTACAGCAGCAGAAGATCACATCAGTTGTCACTCCTGTCAGCTAAGAACAGAAATCTGAGGCTACAATTTTCACGGGCCCACCAAAATTGGACAATTTAAGATTGGAAAAACGTTGCCTGGTATGATGAGGCTTGATTTTTGCTGCGACGTTAAGATGGTAGGGTCAGAATTTGGGAAAGCATGGATCCATCCTGACTTGTATTAACGGTTCAGGCTGTTAGTGGTGGTGTAATGGTGTGGGCGATATTTTCTTGGCAGAGTGTGGGCCTCTTGAGCATCGTTTGAATGCCACAACCTACAGTACCTGAGTATTGTTGCTGACGATGTCCATCCCTTAATGACCACAGTGTAACCATCTTCTTCTAATTGCTACTTACAGTGGGATAACGCACCATGTCACAAAGCTCACAACATCTCAAACTGGTTTCTTGAACATGACAATGAGTTCACTGTAGTCAAATGGCCTCCACAGTCAACAGATTTCAATCAGATCTAGCTGCTTTAGGATGTGGTGGATTGAGAGATTCGCATCATAGATGTGCAACCAACAAATCTGCTGCAACTGTTTGATGGAATAATGTCATTATGGACCAAAATCTCTCAGGAATGTTACAAGCACAATATTGAATCTATGCCGACAATAATTACCACAGTTTTTAAGGCAAAAGCAAAAGGGGGTCCTACAACCTGGTACTAGCAAGGTTTACCTAATGAAGTGGCCAGTGAGTGTATGTATACACTCATCAGGGGTGGTGTGTTCATTAGGGTGATATGGGCGATGCACTTCCAAACGGGAAAAGAAGGGATTTTTTTTCTAAACAACTGCTGTGTTTACTGTACTAAATAGTTTTATTTAGGACATGATTTTCGACACATTGTGTTGCTAAAAAGTTGTAATAAAAACAGTTGTATTTTCTATTGGCAGTCGTTAAAGTTGGAACATGTTTTGTGGTGCATTCGTAGGTGTCCCCTTCTCTAGGCTATAATAGATCATTCTGTACTATCATGTAGCCTATCATTCCATCATTCTTGAATGTGCTAATGTGTACATAGAAATGTTGTCAAATGGTGTGTGTATGTCTGTGGAAGACATATATGTGTATATATATGTATATATATGAATATTTACATATGTGTATGTGTATATATATATGTATATGTAGGGATGCACCGATACCAGTATCGTTATCGGGCCCGATACCGATACCAAGCTCATGTACTTGTACTCATAAAAATCCCCCCGATACCAAAGACCGATACCTCAAATGACACAATGTCAGCCTCAGTGGTGTGGAAATACTTAATATAATATAATAATTAATGACAACAGCCCACACATTGTGAACTTCATGCTTTGTTCTGCATTAATATCAAGTGGAGGTGCAAAACCCAGTACATATAATACAAGTAACCTGATAAAACATCTGAAATTAAAACACAAGAATTTGTATAGGTATCGGTCTTTAAAAAATGGTATCGGTGCATCCCTAATATATATAGTATACATTTAGTACCCATAAGGCCTTTCTTGTGGGCACTATAGTGTAGGGCAGGCTTCAGTAACTTGGTATCTCGGATGTGGTCCAGATGGTTCAGTGGTTAGGGAGTCAGACTGAAGTAGTAATTTGCACATTAACACTTTCAGCCATGTTCATCATGTTACATATCCTAGTGTCATTTCTATTGTACTGCCACTTTACATTCCAATAATCTACCTCTCTATTCTTAGACCATAATTGCACTGAGTGTACAGTATTTTTTATCTAACCTTATACCGTTTATATGCGTAACTGTATACCTGAATGTTTTTGCTTTATGTGTAACATAATGTCGCCTTGTGCCTTATCTTGGCCTGGTTTTAATTGCAAATGAGAACTTGTTCTCAATCAATTAACCTGGTTAAATAAAGGTGAAATAAATAAAAAATCACTATGAGTTAATCATCTAGCAACAAATTAATATTGTCTTGCTTAATGTACCCATTGAATGGGTCACCGTAATCATTATCAGAAAAATTGCCCCCCCTGAGAATTTTTTCAGGAGCCGCCACTGACGCTCATTATCACATAGGCACAGAGAAAATATTTCAGGAAGTGCCTTGCACCAGAGGCTGGCGCGTTCCCCCGGCAACACCACACAATGCTGGCAACACGAACTCCCTAGTTCTCTCTTCAAAACAATAGCGCTCGTTTGAATTAACCGCAATAATCAATGTGAAGTCACTACGAAACCAGTGAATTGTAACGAAATGCAATTGTATGGTGTGTAAAGAAATAATAAGAGCATGTGATTGCATATTGATTGAATATATTGTCTGTGTTTCATGTGAAAACAGAATTGCATTTGTAAAACATTAACTAAAATGTATTTCATCCAACAATAGACAAATTTTAGCAACACATGAACATGGACCCACAAACTATCTATGCAAGGAATTAACTATGATTATTGCAATGCATTACGAGCGCTATTATTCTGTAGACGAAACCAATTAGCTTGTGCTCCCGACACCACACAGTGTTGCCAGGCGAACGCGCGGGCACCACCGCACGCGATACCTCTGACTAGCAGGATACTACTCTAACCTCTTTGCACAAAAATGTCAACAGAAATATATACGGTATATTGCATAATTAAAAAATATTTAAAGGTTTAGCCATGGTGAGGTGTTTTGAATCCACATAATCGTGTCACTTTAGGCCAAAAGGTGCAAGTGAATTTCTGTGATGCTCTGTGATTGTGAGCCAGTCAGTTAGCGTAGATGGCTAAGAAAAGCCTGGGACAGAGCTAATGTAGATTCAGTGAATCGTTTGTAGTGTGTCATTATAAAAGTTTAACACTTGCATTTCTTAAGGAAGGCCTTTACACCTGTAGGCAGGGGCATGGAACTGGGGGCAAAACCAATTGATTGCCAGGGCCCAAGGGGAGAGAGGGCCTTTAAGTCTGGAATATATTTTATATACGGTATATAACATGGGGGCCCATCAGGACTGCCTAGGCATAGGGCCCAGGATCTAGTGCTACACCCCTGCCTGTAGGGGATCTAATTCTGTTGCTTTTTTGTCTGTCATGAAAGATTTTTTGGCCATTAAATTATTTGTATTTTACAAAGTTATTGAAAATTTATTAAGCTTCTCTTCCAAATGATGAATCTACAGAAAATTGCATCGTTGGGGTACAGAGATAAGGTAGTCATATTATCCACCATTATTCAATATTGAGTGAGTCCATGCAAATGATTATGTAATTTGTTAAGTAAATGTTTACTCCTGAACTTACTTATGTAATAACAACAGTGTTGTATACTCTATAGCCGCTTTCCGACCAAGTAGTTACAGGAACGTAGTTATAGGAACAGTCCACTTCTAAACAGTTCTACTAACTACTCTCCACAAAAACCTGGTTTTGCTATTTGCATTTGCACTGGTCAAGTGGCCATAGGAACTGGTAGGAGGGATAAAGGATAGACGCAAGCACCGCAACATGCCTTTATAGCGTCGTCACTAGACTTTAGTGTAGCGCTACATACAACATTTCACAGTTTAATGTTTGTAACACTGGGTGTATGATTTAAGATAAGTGTGTAAATCATTTTATGTATGCGGATGATCTGGTTGTTTTCAGCCCAAGTAGTGCTGGGTTCCTACCGCGGCTTGCTGTTCTTTCAGATAACGAGGCTGAAAACGACATCCAATACAATTTTATAAAAATAATGTTGTGTTGATAATGTCCTAATAACAAAATTCGAACCGCAGCGTTTAAAAACTAGGCTGGAGTCATAGAAATTGAGTAGCTACTTAACACAGAAACACTAAAGACGAAGGCTCCAGCATAATATGTAGCATTATACGCAACAGACAAACGAAGGGACCGGCGTAATTTATAAGTTGTACCAATCAACGTGGACCTAGGAAAAGGGAAAATGGAAAGACCCTGCTCTGGAGTAAGAGCTAAAAAGTTTATAGGAACGGCGGTGCGAGGAACTAAATAATCCCGCAATTTCTTCTATCGGAACACAAGAAAAAAAGGGATATAGGAACGTTATGTTCTAGGAACTGCAAAAATCCCTGCGGTTGGAAAGCGGCTATTGCCTCAAAATATACACTCACCTAAAGGATTATTAGGAACACCATACTAATACTGTGTTTGACCCCCTTTCACCTTCAGAACTGCCTTAATTCTACGTGGCATTGATTCAACAAGGTGCTGAAAGCATTCTTTAGAAATGTTGGCCAATATTGATAGGATAGCATCTTGCAGTTGATGGAGATTTGTGGGATGCACATCCAGGGCACGAAGCTCCCGTTCCACGACATCCCAAAGATCCTCTATTGGGTTGAGATCTGGTGACTGTGGGGGCCATTTTAGTACAGTGAACTCATTGTCATGTTCAAGAAACCAATTTGAAATTATTCGAGCTTTGTGACATGGTGCATTATCTTGCTGGAAGTAGCCATCAGAGGATGGGTACATGCTGGCCATAAAGGGATGGACATGGTCAGAAACAATGCTTAGGTAGGTTGTGGCATTTAAACGATGCCAAATTGGCACTAAGGGGCCTAAAGTGTGCCAAGAAAACATCCCCCACACCATTACACCACCACCACCAGCCTGCACAGTGGTAACAAGGCATGATGGATCCATGTTCTCATTCTGGTTACGCAAAATTCGGACTCTTTTCCAGTCTTCAACTGTCCATTTTTGGTGAGCTCTTGCAAATTGTAGCCTCTTTCTCCTATTTGTAGTGGAGATGAGTGGTACCCGGTGGGGTCTTCTGCTGTTGTAGCCCATCCGCCTCAAGGTTGTGCGTGTAGTGGTTTCACAAAGGCTTTGCTGCAGACCTCGGTTGTAACGAGTGGTTATTTCAGTCAAAGTTGCTCTTCTATCAGCTTGAAGCAGTCGGCCCATTTTCCTCAGACATCTAGCATCAACAAGGCATTTTCACCCACAGGACTGCCGCATACTGGATGTTTTTCCCTTTTCACACCATTCTTTGTAAACCCTAGAAATGTTTGTGCGTGAAAATCCCAGTAACTAAGCAGATTGTGAAATACTCAGACCGGCCCGTCTGGCACCAACAACCTTGCCACGCTCAAAATTGCTTAAATCACCTTTCTTTCCCATTCTGACATTCAGTTTGGAGTTCAGGAAATTGTCTTGACCAGGACCACACCCCTAAATGCATTGAAGCAACTGCCATGTGATTGGTTGAGTAGATAATTTCATTAATGAGAAATTGAACGGGTGTTCCTAATAATCCTTTAGGTGAGTGTATTTACTTTTTATTAATTAGTTACTTAACATTTGTAAAAGTCCATTTTGACATTATAGGAAGGGACTTGTACATCACTGACACAAATTCAACATTTAAAATTTATTCAGGCAACACAGAATGTGGAAAACGTAAAGGCAGTTAAATACTTTTCTTAGGGCATAAACATTGTTTTGGTCAGAGCCTCTGATGTAGTTTGCATTTCAATTTACCCTATCTGTCTTGAGCCCTACAAACACAGGAAGCGGAGATGTTTGAAAGTGGACATAAACAGGAAATAGTCTGTCACACTGTACATAATGAATGCACTTTTTAACTTCCTTTTTTTGTAAACACTTTTCCTCAGAATGTCGTGACGTCCAATGTGTAATTATGACCATGATGTTTCACAGCAACACCCAATAGGATCGCAAAAGTAAAAGATTGGGAATTGTTCTACGGGACACAGCTACCACGCCATTCCGGTTCTTTCCACACTTCCGGCTCAACCAGCCCAGGATGACGTTGCTTACTACTCTTGACATTGACTATGGTAAACCAGCAGCATAGCGCCCTGTATTCCACTGCTGGTTTGCTACTAAAGCTAAGCAGGGTCGGGCCTGGTTAGTCCCTGAATGGGAGACCAATGCTGCTGGAATTGGTGTTGGAGGGCCAGTAGGGGGCACTCTTCCCTCTGGTCTAAATATCATTCCCAATGCCCCAGGGTTTTTTAGGGTTTTAGGGTTAAACGGGTATCCTGAATCTCTGTGGTCACTAAGGATCTCATGGCACAAATAGCAAGAGAAGGGGTGTTAACCCCAGTGTCCTGGCTAAATTCCCAAACAGCCCTCATATCCGTCATGGCCATCTAATAATCTCCCTCCTTCCTAATTGGCATATATAACTACTCACCTCTCCACCTAATAGCTGATTGGTGGTGAGCGTTCTGGCGCAAATGGCTGCTGTGCATCACCCAAGTGGGTGCTACACATTGGTGGTGGATGAGGTGGGCTTTCCCCTCACTATGTAAAGTGCTTTGGATTCACTGAAAAGTGCTATATAAGTTCAATTATTTACTAATATTATGGTTAGCTTGCATGCACTCGACATACCTGAGGGAGGCGCAAGAGTGCTAGCCAACAAATGCTTCACCCGGCGGGATGCAAGACTTACGGTATGTGTGTGGTCTGTGAAAGCCTCCTGGTCACAACAGTCTGTGACATACTGTGGTATTAAACCCTGTGTAAATTTTCTTAATTTCACTAGTAGTATTTTATTGATTTATCTCAGATGTTTTACATTAACGTTGATTCCACTGGTACCAGAATGAAACATGTTTTCTTACAAGAGTGAAGTAGGCTGCTCTGTAGTTATGAAACACAGTATATGTGTGCCAGAGTTTGGTGTAGCAGTCTAAATGTGGACCCCACATGCCACTGGGAACGAGAGTTCGAGCCTCAGCTCGGTCGCTGTCTGTTAGAGATGCGCGGTTAGCGGTTAGCGGTTACAGCCATGGACCCTGCGGATAAACCGCGGATCGGGCGGATGACGTGACAAAAAATAATGTTTTAATTAAATCTGGGAGGGTCGCGGATAAACCAATCAAATAACAAAAAATATATACACTGTTAAACTCATCCGCGTATCTTTACTGTCTGTGCCCATGCTATCTATTACCCTCTACTGGACATGCTAGGGATCTTTCAATAAAATTGTTTAAAAAGGAATTTCATGTAGAGGTTACTGTAATACTAAACAACAATTATTGTGAATAGAGAAGAGGTTACTTTAATAAAAACTAATACACATTGACTGGAGAAAAGGGAAAGAAGAGGTTAATATACAGTATAAACCACAGTGAATGGAAAAATGCATGATACGTAATACTCAAAGCAGCTATTGACAGTACTTGTTTGAGCTCGCCTGGGTTCAGTTAACATCAACCAAAACGTGTAATACCCTGTCATCTGGATCTGCACCACAGACAGGCTCAATCGAAATTGTAGCATTCTTCAAAGGAAACTACCCGTAATAGTATTAAATGAATTGAAAGTTATCCACACTGAACCTAATGTCCAGTCATTGAAGGTGTCTTGCTGATATAATTCATTAAATACAACATTCTGTTCTGTTCATCATTGCATCTATTTATTATGACAATGTGTATGTTTTTTTCACATTGGCCAGCTGTCATTTGAACCCAGGTTTGGACAACCTATGGATGCAACGATTGTAGATTTTGATGGTACGATTATAGTTTGAGGACTAATCAAGGTTTCACAATTATTATGCGTTAATTTATTTCACAACATAAGGTAAAATCGCAGGCACAAATTACACACCTTGATTTCATGGTAAAAAAGACAACACAAGTCACCAAGTTGAGGTTAATTTGTATAGCTCAATCAATGTACTGTAAATTAATATTTCGTCATCTCCATTTTGACAAACGTTTCTACATTCTTCTTGTCCGACATTGTTAGAAACATAATGTAACATGATTGAGAACAGAAACACTTAGTGTAGCTGAGCCTTTACGGTTACAACACCGTGACGTGTCAAATCGTGGTTAAAAGTGACATGGTAATCGTTGCATCCCTAGTCATTACTGAACAGCCACGTTTTAAGTGAGAATGTTTTGAGGATGTCCTCTAATCAATGCTTATCTCAGTTTATGTCTGTGCGTGGTATAAAACTAACGGTCCACGTTTGCGTTATGGAAAGTTTAAAGATGGTTGGCAAAAATCCTGTCAGCCTCAGATACCACGATTGCCCACCAACAGCAAGTAGCTGTTTTGAAAGCTGGTTTTGACCCCTTAATTAAATGGATATTACATGTCAACACTATGCCATGGCATTCTCTGTTCTAAGAATATAATACAATAATGCCTGTCACTTGCATACTTCTGCTTCAAACTAGATTTGATAAAGACTACTCAAACACACACTACAACTTTGATTGGACTCACTGCAGTAACAGGTAAAAAAAACCTCTCAGCATTGCAGGGAAACAGAGCGAAATAGGAGGGAGGACTAAAGACAGCAGCTGAGAGAGGCAAGAGAGAAAAACAAACGTCTCTTGGCAAATGCCTTGTGGGTGGTTACGGTAACCAGGGCGAGATGTGCAATTCCTGAGTTGATCTGTCATTCTCGTTTCTTGTTTAGCTATGGGCTTGTGCTCTCGTTGCACATCTGTGAAAATGGCGAGGGAAGTATGTGTGTGTGTGTGTGTGTGTGTGTGTGTGTGTGTGTGTGTGTGTGTGTGTGTGTGTGTGTGTGTGTGTGTGTGTGTGTGTGTGTGTGTGTGTGTGTGTGTGAGAGAGAGAGATTAATAACAGCACAGAGTGGGTTGTTAGCAGGACTACAATGTCTTCAGCATTAACAGTTCAGTTAACACATTCACATCTGGTGTTATTTTCACTCACTCACACCCACAAACACACACGCACACACACACTTGGAGACATAAATGCTATTCAAACACAATGCACACACATTTGTCTTTTTAGCCTACTTTGGACCTAAAATCTAACCCTAACCAATAAATACATCCCCCACCTGAATCGAAATCCTCTAACCAATGGATGGGTGAAAACAATGAATGACGAGACAGTCCATGAAGCAACCAAAACACGAACAAGGAGTTGGCAGCCACTGGAGCCACCACCCCATCATGTCCAGGAGGGGGTAACCGGGACAGTACCCCCCTAAAGGCGTGGCTCCAGCTGCAAACAGGCCCCCCCTTCAGGAGGGGAGGGATGGGGGGCAGAGGAAATTGCCAAGGAGCCCGACCAAGGGGGAAGTGGGCGGACCGCTGCCCCCGCATAGTACAGCCCTGCTTAGCCCCCCAAAAAAATTGGTTGGGAAAACCCCGGATATTATCCCCAGCTTCCGTGATTCTTATAGGGGGAGTAGCCGAAATATGTATATGTTCAGACCTGGGCTTCCTCTTCCTACTTCGACTGCGCACCGTCAGCCCTGTCGTCATATCCCACTTGAGAAACAATGAGGTGCATGGGTTTCCGCCGATGTCGCCCAGTTCCGTTTCTCCCTTTTTCCTGTCATCTCCCATTATGACGGTCACTCATTCTGTCATGATATACAGAGACAAATGTGATGGCTTAGATGAAAGTAAACAGTGTTTAATACAACATTCTTGAAATCAGACTAGACATTTGTCTCTGTACTCAGTGTAACCTGCATTTTGTGACACACGTAAACACACACGCTTGTTTTTCTACCTTTGTGGGGCCCTGAAAATGGATTTTGACCTAAAATCCATGTTTCCTTTTTCCTAGCCCTAAACCTAACCTTAATGCTAAATTTAACCCCAGTAACCCAACCTTAGTGCCTAAATTTAACCATGGAAAAATGCCTAAACCAAAACCTAATTGGTAATACCTCAACCTAATAGTAACCCCAATTCTAACTGAAGCATAATAGTACGTTTTTCCCTTAACCTAACTCCTGAGACATAAATCACAATTCCCATCAGGGTGAGCATCCGGTTTGGCAAATTGACGCAAATGAGGAAGTGCCTTAAACCTGCATTCTATCTGAATTCCACCTGGGGCGATACGTCTGGTTGCAAAAGAGCTAGTTTCTGTAATAGTCTATGAGAATAAGAGACGCTTCCCACTTGATTTATTTTCTCAGTAAACATTTTCATAATGAGTATATGGTCTCGATCGCTAGATTTAAGCCTTCTGCAATACATAATGATGTTCATTTTTTAATTATGGTCTTGTTGATTTCAAAATCGCAGATAAAGCAAAGGGGCGTTTAGGGTGTGGTTATGGTGTTCAGATTTTGTTTTACATTATGTTTTCATACTGTTTTTCGTTAGCATCCCAAGTAATATCAGTTAGCTAGCTAGATTACTCCTCCCTCTCGTCTAAAATTGTCTCATCCGCAACCAAGATGTCTGCGCCCGTAACTGCAAATTTGATGACCCAAATCAGATCTTCACAAACCAAAGGGTGACGTCACACATGATATGTCCAGTGATATATACGGTCTATGGGCCATCCCCACAAAGGTGCAATAGTGAAATGAGGTTCATTGGATGAACAGAAAATGTGCAATATGCATCAAAATGAAATTGGACAGGTGCATTCATTTGGGCACCCCAACAGAAATATCACATCAATATTTAGTTGAGCCTCCTTTAGCAGAACGCTTCCTATAGACTGCAATGTGTGTCTGGATTCTGGATGAAGGTATTTTGGACCATTCCTCCTTGCAAAACATCTCCAGTTCAGTTAGGTTTGATGGTTGCCGAGCATGGACAGCCCACTTCAAATCACCCCACAGATTTTTGCCTGAACTTTTGCATACAACTGTATATGCCGATCTCAGACATTTTATATCCATATATAAGATTTCCATATGGGATACATTTAAAAATGTTTTTACCAAATATTTCATTTACATACTGTACATGTCATAACGGTGATACTTATCATCACATATACTGTATATAACATCAATATCCCACACATAAGCTTTCATTCTTGTTTAAATTTGTAGACTATATGTGAATTGTTAACTGACATAAGGCAAGAAAAAATTTAGTAGTATTTCTATATTATTTATTTAAATAATCGCATATATACATTGACAGATATTATACAGTACACTTATAGACTGTAAACCATAGGTAAATGCAGATATGAATGTCAAATGTGGACGATGTCACGTATATCAACACTGCCAATGTATGTATATTTTGACACTTATGTACATGTGACGATGTTTCCACCACCTATGCTGATATAAAACATATAAATTATATACATATATTGCCATATATTAGATTTCTGTATGGGTATTGCCTAAATTTCAGACACACACACACACACACACACACACACACACACACACACACACACACACACACACACACACACACACACACACACACACACACACACACACACACACACACACAC
>JACXGM010001061.1:26681-36744 GCA_016801145.1 Umbra pygmaea | reverse complement strand
TGGGTTCAAATACTATTTAAAATTGTGCAAGGTATCTACTTCATCTGTGCATATTTTGCTTGTCTGGTTACATGCATTCATTTAGTAATGTATTCCCAATGTACCACCAGCTCTTTAGCAGAATAGAGCAATTTACCTAAATTTGAAAGATTTTTAATCATATTGAAATCCACGTATTGTAATTGTACTACATTACTGTTGATGCATCATTTATTTAATCTGCGTTCAAACGCCGGAATAATGCTGTATCATTTTAAATAACAGTTGATTGCCCATTTTGTTTGTGGAACAGTGGTTTCGAAGAAAAGTTTTTAATTAGAAAGAACTTCTCCTTTTTATTGAGAAACATCCCTGCTCCCTCATCACTAATCTCTGTTAGCAGCAGTAACCGAACAGCCCTCTTTCCCAAGACTTCCCCTAGAGATACCAGTGTGAAAGCCTTGTGCAGGAAGTGTAGCCCTTCCTGCTTCCAGTACGCCACACTCCAAATAGATACCCGCTCTCCGAAGACACCTAAATACAGTTCTATTTTGGTTCCAGCCACCCAAGCAGCAGTTACTAAGAACAACAGCCTTCCCCCTCCCCCTTTTCCTGTGTGTAAACCCCAGCGGGTCCCATCTACATAGGTGTGGTAGGTATACAAGGACAGATTCATCCCCTTCATAAAAAAGAAATGTGTGCAACTCTCACATGGTGATTTTTTTGTTTTTACCACAGAAGAAAACAGATCTAAACATCTAAACATGCTCGTCATAAGGTCTTATTCAGTAGTGATGGGCAAACAAACCTTTATTTCTGTACTTCTATCAGCAAAATATGCAGGCAGCACTAAGGATTCTCTATTTCAAAATAAAGGCCATTATTGGAATGCCTTGTAACCTGTTAAATTTCAGTGTGGCTTTTATTTTGAAAAACAAATCTGAGTTAGTGCTGCCAGCATTATATCCTGCTGCTAGAAGAACAGCAATGGTTTGTTTGCCCATCACTACTTTCAGATCAAAACACTGTCTGTTCAAGGTTGTGATCGCAAATTGACCATGGGAACACACCGGTGTGCGGACATTCATTTTGCTGTACTGGGGGGACAGGGTTCATCTGGAATACTCATGAGTCATCATCCCTTATCATCCTTTATCATCATTCCCCATCGGCTTTACAAGACAGGCCCTGCCCGGTTACCCAGAATGACATCAGTCCAGTGAATCTCTTCTAGAACAATGAATGTCAGTGTGAGGAGACCTGGATATTTACTGCTACCGTATGGTAGCTCATCATGAGATTGCCAATACCATGGTGATGGATGTCATTCAGGACACAGGGCGCGTGTGTGTGTGCATATTATTATGAGGTAGGGAAGGTTTCTTTGTGAGGGTGCACACATAATTCTTGTCTGTGTTTCTGTGTGTGTATGCGCTAAACTGTGTGAGGGAATGTGTGTGTCTTCTTTATGCGGCGTTGCGTCTTGTGCTGTGTGTAAATCTTGAGGAAAAGCGGGTCTGTCAAGGAGATTGATTAGTGATTGATTAGGTCCCAATATTAGAAGTCAATCATCAGCAATCACCATAGCAGAGATAGGACTAGATTTTGAGACTCTGACTCGAGTCGCACTTAAGTCGCACACACAGTGACTTCAGACTTGAATTGAGACTCGTCCTCAAAAGACTTCAGACTGGACTCGGGATGTGGGACTCATGAACAATCTTTATTTTTAGGAATCGTCTGATGAGCTGAATGTTATTCCCCTCCCTGCTTAACCTTTTACCTACCTACGTAACAGGTAAGTACTAATATGAGTGGGTATCTGATGCGCGCGGCCACAAGTGAGAATACAACAAACATGTCAACCGCACCAGCAGCTGCAGTGCCATTCATCATAAGCTTTGGCATTAAAAACATCATACAACAAGACCCAAATAAAAGAAGTGCTGAATGCAAAATATGGGGTATTAGGATAAAGGATTCTGGCTAAACCACATCAAATTCTTCTACCAACGGTAGGTTAACTCAGGCTGTCATTCACTAGATGTTATGAAAAGATAAGCCAAACTTTTTGTAGTTGATTAACATAATCATTTTAGTCCCACTGGCTGCCACCACGTTAATTATTAATGTTGGCTGAAAAGGGTTACAGGTTTATTGTTGATCATATAATGTTACTGATTTATTTAACGTTACACTGAGTTTGAGAGTCTGGGGGTTGTGTTACTGTAGTTTATAAGCTGTCATTAGTTGTAGATGCACTGCACATACATGTTTGTGCTCTTGTATGTAAAAATACTTTACAGTTATTATTGCTAATAATATTTGAGTAACTGTCTATAACCATTTTTCCAGTTCTTCTCTCAGAACCTTGTGTTTTGCAGCGATAATGTTTAGCATTTTGCTACAATGTGATATTTTGCAGTTTGCACTTATTGGGAGGATGTTAATAAAGGCGCAGTGAGTTATAACATTTTCTGTATTTGTTCGTATGGCCCGACAGAGCCTGCACAATAGGAGGCAAGGTCTGTCATTATGATTCAGCAACAGACAAGCAAGTTCTTTCTTCTTTAGTACCTCAATATTTGGTCTGAACTGTACTGTATGTCCATGTTATAAGGCACATATATTACAGCTATTAACTTTAAAGTAAATTATTCCTGGTGGTTTTGTCATATTAAATAGCCTGTTTACATTGATTATATTCCAAACAACTAATCAAAGTTGATACTGTACTCTAATAGATAAAGTCATAATAAAATATTACATGCTTTGAATTCCTTATATACAGCTATGTAGTGTTCTAAGCAGCCTGGATGGAATGCGGCAGGTGACTCATTATAACCACGAGAGACTTGACACTTGACTTGGACTCTAACTAAAAGACTTGAGACTTGACTTGGACTCTAGCTCAAAGACTTGAGACATGACTTGGATTCTAGCTCAAAGACTTGAGACTTGACTTGGACTCTAGCTCAAAGACTTGAGACATGACTTGGATTCTAGCTCAAAGACTTGAGACTTGACTTGCACCACAGTATGCAGACGCTATTTTTTGCCACACCATGCTTCGTCATCATATTTATTACCATCACCATCATTTGTCAGACCACCCCATGACAATAGTAAAAGGTAGTTCAACAATGAGGCCAATTCCCACAACCTCCTCACTGTAATGCCCACGAACCCTAAACATGTCCCCGGGATCGCTGGGTGATAAATCGAAATAGTTTTGACAGTTTAATTTCAGCCTCAGATTGATGTAATGTTTCGGTTCTCTGTGGGATATTGTTGCCTGGAGACATACAAGGACATGAATCAGAGTCAGGCTAAGAGCAGATAAGTGTGTGTGTGTGAGATTGTGTGTGTGTGTGTGTGTGTGAGATTGTGTGTGTGTGTGCGACTGGTACACAACAGCTGCTCTCACCCCATTAAGGAGGGAATATATGGTGGGAGTGATACTGATCTGGCAGACAGGATAAACCTGCCCACCCCACAGCATTCCTGCAGTACAGCCTTTACCCCCCCACCTTCAATAAGGCTCCTTATCCCCTCTAAACACCCCCCAATGGCCTAACTTCCCGTAATATCCCCACCCCTCTTAAGCCTTCTGATCGATAGTCCTACACCTTTGTCACCAGGCAACAGGCAGATGACTCCAAGGCTGTTCCACCTAAAGCGAGATCCATCCGCCCTGAGCTAGTTCTCTAGATACGATCCTCTTATCACAGTGAAAATGAACCAAACAATACAGCGGGAGAAAATATGGATGAGGCAGAGCTCTTTGGTAATATTAAATACTCCCTAGAATATCTTGAACACGTTTAATACAACACTGGTTTGAAAGAGAGAGAAAGGCCAGTAAAAGCAAGTGACCATGGTTACCTTCTACAGTTTACTGGTACATGCAGCAAGGCCCGGATTAAGAATTCAGAGGCCCCTGGGCACAATGTCTTGTAGGGCCCCCCACCCCACCCACACAATCAATTTTTTGAATTTTTTGTTACTATTTGCTGGTAACACCCATAGATTGTATAATTACTGGATGGAGCCATGTGTGACGTCACCCATTGGTTTGTTAAGATCTGATTTGGGTCATCGAAATTGCTGTTACGGGCGCAGACATCTTGGTTGCGGATGTGACGATTTTAGACTAGAGGGAGGAGTAATCTAGATAGCTAACAGATATTAATTGGGATTCTAACAAAAACAGTATTAAAACATAATGTAAAACAAAATGTAACGTTATTTATGGGAAAAAAGTGAACTGCCAACTGCTTTGAGTGTCTTGTCGTACAACCCAACGCCATAACCACGCCCTAAACGCCCCTTTGCTTTATCGCCGATTTTAAAATCAACGAGACCATAATTAAAAAAATGAACATCATGATAAACTGCAGAAGGCTTAAATCTAGCAATTGAGACCATATACTCATTGTGAAAATGTTTACTGAGGTAATAAATCAAGTATATTATGTATCTCATTCTCATAGACCATTACAGGAAACAAGCTCTTTTGCAACCAGACTTATCACCCCCAGCTGCAATTCAGATAGAATGTAGGTTTAAGGCACTTCCTCATTTGCGTCAATTTGCCAAACCGGATGCTCATTGCTCACCCTGTGGTAACACCTCTAGTGAGCAACTAGCTGGGATATGCAAGCACATAGTGTCTCACCTTTACCAAACCAGTTCTATTAATCAAATTTTTCCATAATTCACACAAAAACACATACACACACCCATTAATGTTTCCTTCCTGTCTGTCTCCTGTCCTGTCCTCCTCGGCTCTCCAGGGGTTGCCGCTTTCTCTCTCCCCCTCTACTCTTTCTGTGAGGAAAAGGATGCAAACAGTATAGGTAAACTTGTCAAAAACCATGAAAAATCTTAACTCAAGTTTCTTCCCCAAATGTTTTTTTACTCTTCTTTCTAATCTTTCTACTTTATACTAAAAGATTCTGCACTAATGTATTTGGCACTCTATTATTCAAGGCCACTAGGCACTTTGTTTGGTGATTGAATGGTCGTAGACACATTACAAGATGCTCTAAGTATTCTGGTATAATATTGGTTGCTTACAAATTACAATTGCTGGTGTATAACCTATATTGACAAATGTACTACATGTAAGTCGCTTTGGATAAAAATTTCTGCCAAATGCCCTAAATGTAAATTTTATTTCTATATTTAATTTAACCTAAAAACTTTATGACAGCCACATCTCGCTTGAGCACCTCCCGCCAATACTGTTTCTCTCCATCTAGCTACTGCACTAGTTTAGCATTCACAGTCCCGCTCCCAGTGACAGATGAGCGCCGAATGTAAAAATACAATTACAATGCTCTGTTCTTTTCTCATGATCACGCACCAGTTCTGGGTGTTTCAACTCAGAAAAAAAATAAACAGTATTTTTCTTGGTAGAAAAAAAGCATACAGGGAAAGCAAAAAATATTACCTGTAGGTGGTGAATAGGCAATCCAGATTCTGGAAACTTTTTCCCTATTTGCAGTTGACAGCACAGCTGAACATTAGTAAGGGAGCGCACCTTACCACCCAAACCCCCATCACGAGTTTAGATAATGACTAGATATTAGCTCTTTCTATTATGAAAGGCAGCTGGACCACGAACGATAACAACAGCACGAGCATCCTCGTCGATTACCCCCCACAATGTTGGGTCAGACACCTGATTAAACCACTGCTCGCTGCTGCTGCTACTGGTACAGCTAGCAGGTTGTGCTGCGCTGCTAACACTAGCCTCCTCGGGTCCCTGGTTAGCTTGCTCGTCATGATCTACCACACATTCCTCACCCCGATTCTCCCACTGGGCCTGGCTACATTTGACGAATGTTTTGATAGATGGAACCTGTCTTAATAAAGACACCTCCCTCTCCTTTTCTATTTTTCGTTTGCGTTTAGTACAACCGCTTCTCTTACTCATTTTCTTGACAACAACAGATCCACAGTCTGCGCGATTGGGTTATTTGAAGGCTTTGCAGGGGCATATTTTTAGGTCACTGCTTTCCACACATGCGCTTGACCAATTATATAATTATATTTAAATGAATACAAATATCAGCATGCCTTTTCTCTGGTTATACATGGTGTCATTATCTGAAATGTAAATATTTTTTTTCCTATGCTTGGGCCCAAAGTGCGCATGGGCCCCTGGGCCCGTGCCCATAAATCCCATTGGTTAATCCGGGCATGCATGCAGCAATTAACGTAATTGCAGAGAGAGATAATTTGTTGAAATTCTGGAGTTAAAAACTATATTGGCCACACCCAACAACTGTTGATTCAAACACACTATAAAACTAAATACAAACATTCACAGACAAAGACGCAGCTTTATAGTCCCTTCTCCCCACCCATATATATATATATATTCTGATTTTCCTCTTTTCCCAATTCCCTCTAATCCTACGTTGTCGGCAGCTCCGCAACTCCTTGTTCAGATCTATGGAATGGCGAGGGACTGATGGTAGCACTCACCTTTTCTTCTCCCGACAATGTGTTTTCCGGATGGCCCAAACAATCGGAAATGGGATTGATCAGAAAAAAGGACTCTACCCCAGGTACTCAGCAGTCAAATCCCTATAACATTTGCCGAGTTTCAGTCTGTCCCTGAGAGAGAAGTGGTTTCTTTGCTACCATTCTTGACACCAGGCCTTCCAAAAATCTTCGCCTCACACCTGCCTGCTGCCATTCGTGAGCAAGCTCTGCACTGGTTGTGCTCCGATCTTGAAGCGAAATCAACTTTAGGAGACAGTCCTGGTGCTTGCTGGACTTTCTAGGGCGTACTGATGCCTACTTTATAGCAACTGTACCTCTCTCCTAAGTTCTTGATGATCCGGTCAATTTTATGATTTAGGTGCAATCTTACTAGCAATAATATATATATTTGTTTTTAGGGGATTAAGGTCATTTTCATGGCAAAGGGGGTCTTTGCATTTAATTGCAATTGATCTGATCACTCTTCATGACATTCTGGAGTTAATGCAAATTGCCATCATCAACACTGAAGCAGCAGAATTTGCAGAGACCAGTACTTGTGACACTCTCAAAACTTTTGACCACAACTGTATTTTTGGTCCAGTGTGATGGCCAGGGTTGTGTGTTTGATTCCCAAAATGAGCCCAGTATGAAAAAGAAAGTGGGAGTGAGGAAGACATTGCTAGTGAGTTGCCCTCCTGCCCCTCCCTACTGAGTAGATTGTATCTCAGTGACATCAGACAATTACACAAAAATATATAATGTAATTACTGTTCTAATGTAGGCTGCTGTCCAGGGAAAAATGTTGTATGTAATAGCTGCAGCTGGCATTGTAGTGGTACAGGTAGTGGTACAGCGGCCCCACAAAAGCTATCCAGAGGCAAAATGTCGGCCTACACCTCCATGTACTGTAACACATGTGCTACTTACCTTTTTCATGCGTCAAGAGGCACTAATGTTAATAGAAAGTCAATAGGGTTTCCTGATGACTGATATTCCAATGTGGTAGCCACAGCAATCAATATTGACATAATTTTTGGTTAACTAGTTTAAACATTATTGGCTTTTTACTTTCACACATACCGAGAATTTGTCTTGGTGTAAAAATGCTTACGTAAAATGGTGGGGTGGAAGGCTAAAAGTCCTGTTATTTGTTGTTGATCAAACATATGTGTTAAAACAGCCAGTCATATGCCTTGAGTGTACAGCAAAATCAACACTTCACAGTCTGAATACTTATGGATGGGACTATATAAACAATGAAACCATACTTCTCATCTGGGTGTGAAAAAAGGGCAGAGATGTGTCTTGTTGTTTAGTTCTATTAAAGAAGAAATAGTTGGGTGACAGATGAATAAACATCACCCAAAAAACATCAACCTGGAACATCACCCAAAAAACATCAACCTGGAACATCAACCTGGAACATCACCCAGGAACACCAACCTGAAACATCAACCTGAAACATCAACCTGGAACATCAACCTGAAACATCAACCTGGAACATCAGTCTGGATCATCACCCAGGAACATCCACCTGGAACATTAATCTGGATCATCACCCAGGAACATCAACCTAAAATATCAACCTGGACCATCAACCTGGAACATCAACCTGGAACATCACCCAGGAACATCACCCAGGAACATCACCCAGGAACATCAACCTGGAACATCAACCTGGAACATCACTCTGGATCATCACCCAGGAACATCCACCTGGAACATCAATCTGGAACATCACCCAGGAACATCAACCTAAAATATCAACCTGGAACATCAACCTGGAACATCACCCAGGAAAATCAACCTGGAACATCACCCTGGAAGGTCACCCTGATACGTCAACCTGATACATCACCCTGGAATGTCACCTGGAACGTCAGCCTGGAACTTCACCCTGGAACATCAACTTGGAACATCAACCTGAAACATCACTCTGGATCATCACCCAGGAACATCAATCGTGGAACATCAACCTGGACCATCAACCTGAAACATCAACCTGGAACATCACCCAGGAACATCAACCTGGAATATCAACCTGGAACATCAACCTGGAACATCAACCTGAAACATCACTCTGGAACATCACCCTGGAACATCAACTTGGAACGTCAACCTGGAATGTCACCCTGATACATCAACCTGGAACGTCAACCCGAAACGTCAACCTGAAACGTCAACCTGGAATGTCACCCTGGAACGTCATCCTGGAACATCACCCTGGACCATCACCCAAAACACATCACCCTGGAACATCAACCTGGAACATCACCCAAAAAACATCAACCTGGAACATCAACCTGGAACATCACCCAGGAACATCAACCTGGAACATCAACCTGGAACATCACCCAGGAACATCACCCAGGAACATCACCCAGGAACATCACCCAGGAACATCAACATGGGACATCACTCTGGAACATCATCCTGGAACATCAACCTGAAACATCACTCTGGAAGATCACCCTGATACGTCAACCTGATATGTCACCCTGGAACGTCACCCTGGAACATCAACCTGGGACATCACTCTGGATCATCACCCAGGAACATCAACCTGGAACATCAACCTGAAACATCAACCTGAAACATCACCCAGGAACATCAACCTGGAATAACAATGGAGAACATAAACCTGGAACATAAACCTGAAACATCACTCTGGATCATCACCCTGGAACATTAACCTGGAACATCAACCTGGAATGTCACCCTGGAACGTCAACCTGGAATGTCACCCTGGAACGTCAACCTTAAGTTGTTTAAGTGTCAAGCAGAAAAGAACAGGGAAGTGTAACTTGTGGTAATGCACAATCATATATAGAACACAGTGTTTGTTCTTTTACACTATTCATAGCCCATTTTAAATGTCTGCATTGAAGCGTAGCATTCTGAATTCAGCACACTCGAATGCTCATTTTCATCCACTCAAGGACTGCTAGAAAGACTGGTCGCAGTATCCTTAGTGTTACAACAAGTTGTTTTGCACAGACAACACATGCAGGACCATACTGAAGAAATACTGGAGAAGCATGTTTTACTGTACAATAGGTTTAGGCTAGCACGATTCTGGAAGGCAGAACTTGTTGGATTTGTCCTGCAAATGCAGTTGCACCTGGGACACAAAGTGAGTACAGTAACATCATCTGAACACCACAGACTGAATTTGCCTACCCCTGCTGTAAACAGTGTTATATCTGACATAATAGGTGTTACTGTGTTGTTAGGGAGGTGGTTTCACTCTGGCCTTATTAATGTTTGGTGGCAGTGCACCTTCACCATTTTGCTACATTTGTTTCTCAAGCATTGTTGCAATTTTTTTATTTATTCAATTGTATAATTATACCCTTTTTGTTTAATTTTTTGTCGAACTCCATAAAACTCCATGTACTGCTTAAATCCATTTTTTTTAAATTTCATTTTAATGGTACAAGATGTTCTCTCTTGTCTCTTTCGCAAATGCCTCAATTCCTCTTTCTCGCTCTCTCGTTTATATATTTTTCTCTTTCCTTTCTCTCAGTTTCCATCTCTCAACCTTTCTCCCCTCCCTCCCTGTCCTCTACCCCCCCCCCCCCCCCCC